>JABFFF010000053.1:0-106764 GCA_013623665.1 Fusarium sublunatum
GTAATGACATGATTGCCTTATCGTGCGCTTACATCTTGGTTCTGTGACTGACTCAACTGCTTGCAGGCTCCTCTCTCTCCAAGCAAGAATGCACTGTCATTAACATCGGTGATCCGGAAGGCCCTCCTCGACTGGTAAGCGTCAATATCCCTTCACCCCCTCCGGCTTTTGGGATATTTTTGGCCTGGTTTCATCATGCTGATATTCTTATTTAGATCTCCTACCTCTCATCTAGCCAGGGCTTTGCCTGGAACCCGGGTACGCTGCGATCAATCATGTCTGTTACCACTGACCTTGTGTTAACAATAAACAGAGATCTTCCTCCCATCCTACATCGACTGCGACTACGTTCCTCTCGAGAACCGTCGCGATCCCGTCCATGAGATCTTCCTTACCGAGGAAGAAACCAAGAGCATGCTACCTCAGTAAACCGCCTGCCTTTATACTCGCATACCCGGAACAGACCACGGTTTAGACATTTCCTTCTCACGAGATTCCCGGTTAAACCTCACTTTGTTTATTTTTCGACTATACTGTCACGGCGTTACGATTCCCGCGGTTTCCTTTCGTCCCCTGTTGCCAGGAAAGGCATTTGTTCTCTGTCTGCCGACAGACTGGTACTGTTTGATGGAGTATTACGGGACAGGGTCCCTGGTCAATCGACTTGACAGCCTCACTTTGGGGATTGGTTTTGGTGGAGTATCACAGACATGGCACAGCATTCAGCACTCTTAGCGTCCAGCACTTTCGGGATTGATCTTTGGAATTGGATGCGACAAGCCTTGGTCGCAGGCTATAGGGAAGGATTTCTTCTCACTTTTGGGTCTTGAGAGAAAGACTGCTTCCTTCTTTTCATCGTACATGTTATTGTTGTTGGGTTTTTCTTGAAGGACGGTGGCGTTGAGGTCGCACGGTGTTTGTTAGCTCCCTTTAATTGACACTGCTTCACGTTGAATGACTCCAAAATGGTGATCGTCCCCCAGACTGCTAACGCCAATCACCGACGGCCGAGATGAGCCGGCCCCCGCTCCGAGAACCCCTCCGGCCCGGCCGGAACTAGTCATTACGGGGCCGATCGGAGACCCTGATGTCATTCCCAAACCCAAAAAGTAAATCCGCATGACGACAACACCACGGTCCATCATGAGGGTACTCACATTTATCCAACATACTTTGAGTTAGTAAGATAAAGAATATAATAAAGGCGGATATTCTTTATTAAGCCAGAATACACCTCACCTTCACTCAGGCTGGAAATCTTCATCCTACTTAGTACAAGTGCCCAGTGTATAAATCGTAGGTTAAAATCGTTCATATATACAAAAGAGAGAAAGCAGATAATATAGACTAAGGAAACAGCAAGACATCTAGCTACAAAAAAAAGATATCACTCCAGTTTTGAAAGTAATGTGTCAACCAACGCCCCAAAATGTCACCCCATTGCACTGCCTAACCGTCGACCCCGGACCTCGATTGTCCTCCTTAGCTGCCCAAACACCATGTCAGCCTTCTTTTATCATCCTGCTAGCAGTCCTTCTGCTGCGATGAAGTGTCTTGGCTGCAGATGCTACCCTTTCTCCGAACGATACTGTCTTTGTGCGTCGTGTTTAACCTTGAACCTTTGTTCATCTTTTCATCAAGGTCGTCGTCTCAATCTCGCTTGAGCTTGATCTTTGCTTCATCCTTCTTAGGCGCACTAGCACGTCTTTTATGGGGATGATTTTGTGCAGGAGAGCCTGCAGCTCCAACGAAAGAGTCTTTGTTGTTTTGGTCTGCAGTTTGAGATAACTTGACGCACCGTGAGCATCGCGCCGGAACCTCATCTTCAGAATCATCAGATTCTAAAGGCTCTTCGTGAGTCCACGTCTCTCCTGGGAACTCATCCCACTCGGGTTTCCATACACCGTCTTTGATCCAGTTGTTTTTAACGTTTTCATAAGTCTTAGCATCAATGTCGATGGCGATAGATGGCAGGTCGAAATCTATATCATCTTTGATCCACTCGCGCTCCTTGGATATCTGATAGAGAAACTGGTTGTAAGGGAGAGATGCGTCGGGATTGCGAACAGTAAGCGTCGGGATGGCATATCCTGGCACCAAACCGAACTGTGTTTTTTGGTATCTGATAGGGCGCCTAGCAGGAGGCTGGCTAACCCCAGACCCAAAGAGACCAAACCCAGGGGGTTTCTCCTCTTTGAGCTCTGGACTTGGTTCAGGGTCCGGTTCTTGGTGGCCCCAACGAGTGCCTGGCCTGGATTCATTCGTTTGTAGGCTGTAGGGGCCAGTGAAAGGACCATCTCCTCCCGGTTTCCCCGACATGGGTTGACTACCTCTGGGCCAGGCTGGACCCCATTCATCACCCCAGATACCTTGTTCTACCCAACGACTTCGAACATTATTTTCAGTGCTGGCCCGGACATCTGAACAATCATCCCACGGCAGCGTTTGTCTTCGGCCAAGACACTCATTTGATAATTGGTACATGAGCCGTACGCGCTCACGCCTAACCTGGCTCTCGAACTGGTTAAGTGAAGTTGACTTGTAGTGAGCTCTCTCTCGCAAGTTTCGCTGGTATGTCTTGTCGTCTGAGGGAGGCTCTAGGCTTGGGGGGCGCTGCCCAGTTTCAGCTGACTTTAAATATCTCTCGAAAGCAAGCAGTTTTGGATCATCTTGAGCCTCAAGCTGCTCCAGCACTTCGCCAAGCTGCGATATGGGGACGCGTTGATTGCCGTGCCAAATGAAAGCCATTTTGTGTGATGGTGGTGAAACACAGCAGTTGAAAGAAAGCGGAGGATGTGATATGTGATAGTAGTGATTGTTACATGAGGATGGGCTAAAGGGAACGCCAATGTTTTATGCTTTATATACCTACTACCTACTAAGGCACATTCCTTTGTACCTTATGGATATTAGGTAGCCAGTGCACAAGCTACTAACGGGGTCTGTCTAAGGTCCAGGCTGTTAGGCTCAGGTCATTGTATGGAATTTCTTTGAGACTGAAAAGGAGCCTTTTAGATACAAACGACTGTTCAGCCCTCAAAGAGACATCTAGTAGGGGCCACAGGACGGGCACCAAGTGGTTAACTAGGGTAGCAGTCCGGAACAAAGTACATGCAGTGCTGTGCTGTAAGCAAACAACTACATCTTGTTTCAACTCAAGGTTAATGAATGAATGAATGAATGAATGAAAGAAGCTGAGAAAAGTGACATGCGGTTAACAAGTTCAGTTAATATCTACCATGATGCAACGGGATCATTTATTCATACAATTGCACTCTCATACTACGCTCTGTTCATACGCACAGCTTCGTCGTCGGCTCATTCTTTCACGATGCCTCGCAACGGACCTCATCCGCTGGCTCTGTTTTCTCTCATACCTGATAACAGCCTGACTGAGACGGTTTTGGAAAACCCCGAAAATGAACATCTAGTCTCAACTTTCGCGGTCAAAGGTGGTAAGATCGTCAATGGACTTGACATTGGTCTTCATATCGGATCCAAATCACGTTACACACTGGCCACGGTTGGGCGACGGGGCGATATCGTCGTCGACGGTGTTGATATCTCGCGTATCCATTGCTCTTTCGAACTGGACCAAGACACCAATGTAGAGTTCGGATTTGGTGGAACGGCGTGCGACATATATAAGTTCCGAATAGTGTGGCATGGCCGCCGTGAACTTATGGCCAACATCCAGCTGGACTACAGAAAAAACCATCCTTTACATACTCGTACTCTTCTAGACGAGCCGCCGATGGTTACGCCGTCTCAGACTATGACTCGGATCGATCGATACTCCTGCCAGTCAGAACAGGGTCAGGTATTCGGAACGTGGGCCTCTTGGACATGGAGCATTCGGTGAGATCTGGAAGGTAGCCAATGTCGATACTGGCAAGTACCTGGCGCTCAAACGGCTTCCAAAACCCAAACCCAAACCCAAACCCAGGACCCCCGAATACACTGTGTTGAAACGAGAAGTTGAGCTATTATCTCGGATTTCGCACGTAAGAAAAACTCGGCTCTCACCCATGCTACCGAGCTACAGCATCAGATATGCTGGACAAGCACTTCGAAGGGGAAGGCCGCTATATGCCAAGCAACCGGACCCCTGACGTTAGACCAGTGTTCTGATAACGAAGGGCCCAAGTCGCCGGACCAACGCGTTGGAGAGGTCGAGGAAAGTCGATAGGGAGAGAGGATTTCTTGATCGAGCCTCATCATCACAGGAAGGATTTGGACGTTTTGCTAGTTGGATGTGCGGAATTTTGTAACTAGAAAGTGATTGTATACAATCACCATGATTAGTTTGATGTTTTTTTGTTTGGTATCTGGGAGTTTTAGAGTCTGATGTAGAGAATACAGTTGTTGCGACATCACACTTTAGGCATGTTATCAAGTGTACCAGATGAACTTTGTAGTATTAAGATCTATGCACCTCTATGACGAGATCTATGTGCAAGACTAGATATTTATCGAAAAGAATTATATACCCAACGCTTCCATCCATTCATAGTTCACCGTTTTGCAGAATTATACCCATTAATTATCCCATGCTTATCGTCAAACTCGTGAGAGATACGGGGCGCACGTTTAGAAGAGAGCAAGAGCACCAATGATGGCGAGGACGCCAGCAGGGGCGATGCGGCCGGCAGCAGCAGTGACGACGGCGGGCTCGGTCTCGGAGGGAGGGTTTCCCGCAGCGGGGCCGGTGGCGTGGGGAGCCTCGGGGTTTCCGGGAGCGGGAGCAGTGGGGTTGCCGGGGGCAGGGTAGGTGGCGTGAGGAGCCTCGCCGGTGGGCTTGCCGGGCTTACCGGGCTGCTCAGGCTTACCAGGCTTGCCGGGAGTGGGCTTGACGGGGGTAGGCTCGGGGTAGTGGCCGGCAGCGGGCTTGGTGGTGGTGAAGTGGCAGTCGGAGACGGTCAGAGTGGTAGCCTTGGTGACGGTGTAGGTCTTGTCACCGTAGGTGAGAGTGGTGGGCTCAGGGCAGTAGGTGGTGACGGCAGTGACAACCTCGGTGGTGTAGGCCGAGGGAGGGAGGACAGGCTTGGTGTACTCGACAGGCTTGGTGGTGGTGAAGTGGCAGTCGGTGACGGTCAGAGTGGTAGCCTTGGGGACAGTGTAGGTCTTGTCACCGTAGGTGAGAGTGGTAGGGCCGGGGCAGTAGGTGGTGACGGCGGTGACAACCTCGGTGGTGTACTGAGTACCGTTGTTGTGGCCGTAGGGGAGGTAAGAGGCCTGGGCAGCTCCGATGAGGAGGCCAGCGGCGGCAGCCTTGGTGATGAAGACCATTTTGATTAGATTAAAGAGGGTTTTGGGGTTTATGGGGTGGGCTAGGTTGGGTTGGGTTGTATAAACGAGTGAGTGCAGACAAGCAAGTAAGGCTTGAGTTGAGCGAGAGGATAACGACTGTAGCGAGTGTAGTTGTTGAAGAGAGGGGAGAAGAAGATTTTGGGGGAAGTGGAAGTGAGAGAGGCTATTTATGGAGGAAAGTCTAGAGGCTGGACTAGTAAAGATTGAGATATCACACCCACGCGGGAGTGAGACTGAGCGTGAGCGTGAGCGTGAGCGTGAGAGTGAGAGCGAGAGTTGACTCTGGTCTGGTACCTTGCACTAGCACTGGGCTGAACTGCAGGGTATCAAACCCCGGTCGGTCTCACAATACGAGGCAATTATGACAGATTCGGATGTTCTTTTGTCGACAGCACAGAGACTATCTCCCGAGTTAACCGGTCTTGTACCTGCGCTAGGCCCAAAGACGAGATCAACGCCGTACCCCGGGGGGGGGATCAAATCTTGTTGTTCTCTCCTCTTCCGTCCAATCGTGTCCAACGGCCCCTGCAGTCAGCTCCAGCCTAAGCCAGAGGCTAATGCACAGCTGCACAGGCCGTCACAGGGCAGCCTGGCAAATCAGAGCCCTGAATTGTAGCGGTGATGGCTGTCGTTGGCGTATGCAGCTGAGCTGATTTGTCGGCTGTGCCTTATCTCGTCCCAGACAGGCTTGTTTTTAAGCTTTAACGGAGCTGTGCCGCTAAGTGATAGCGTCTACTGCCCACTGCAAGGGGGGTCGAGGACTTCAGGGGGCCAGGGGTTTCTGCCATGTTTTTTTTTTTGTTTTGTTTATCTTTAGGCCTGGATAAAATCAGTTAGGTTAGGTCAATGCAGTGCACTTCGTAACAGGAGATTGCGTTGTATGCTGACTTCAGCCGCCACTCAGCCTTTAGTTTATCCGTCTTTTTTTCACCTGCTCCAATCGTCCAAGACACGATAATCTCCCATGCAAAGTTCATGTACTAGCATCTCATTTAGTGGCGGTTGCAGAGCTTCCTCTGCGAGATTCTAAAAATTATCAAGCAGGGTACCTCCATCGATTGACTCTCGGTAGCATTAAACTCGGGCATGCCGTGAATTCTAAATAGGCACGAGCCAGATATTTTCGCTCCATTACTCGGTCTGGCCTCTAAATAAAGACTATCTCACGTATTACTCACTTAATAAACGAGGTGTTGGTAGTTTCGCTTCAACGTTTCAACCCAGGTTTCGTGGCGACATGTGCAGCTGTGGCTAAGACCTGTCTAATTGATGCTACTCGATGGCTGAAACAACCCGCCTATTGTCACCAGGGAAAACCAATTTATCCGTCCTACACATGTCTTAGGTACTACTGTACCTCACTCACCCACTGGCCAGCCAACAATGGTCGAAGCGGGTGGCGCCGCCTAAAAGAATCTATTGTTTGATCTAGTCTCTCCCATGTCTAAATCACCCAATGCTATAAGCTCTTCGTGATAGTAGCTTGCCATGCTCATCTAACTGCCCGTATTCAGACGAATCCGTACTTGAAATAGGCGGCACCAAAACACGGCATCTTCCATACCATTGATATCTTGAGAGTTGTGCAATCGAACAACACAGTTACATATAAAGATTACCGACTAAAATATGCTTATCTCAATCCCTTTTTATGCTCAACTTAACATGCGCCTAAAGCCTCGTATTATCTTATTATACGTATTTGATTGTTAAACCTTGTTTCCTCTAACCATAAATATTAGGCTTCAACAAATGTAACCCTTTCGCCGTTTCTCAAGAAAGTGTCGTATAATCGTATACTCGTTCGTAACATCAAATCGTGTATCAGAGATCCTCGAGTCGCACCCGTCAGTACGACGGCTCCCGGATCTCATCATGGACACTCGCTTCTGTAATGTCCTCCGTATCATCCTCGATAATCAACTTCTGCAGCCGCTCTGCAAGTTTCACGCCCCCGGCAGCCTCGGGATCAGTCATGGCGAGGTCCAGGTCGATCATCCAGTTCGAAACCTCACGGCCATCCCCTATCCGCCGTGTAACAGCATGATGTCGTCCCAACTCCTCCAGCTCGCTTTTAATACGCCGCGACTCTCTCCTCTTTAACGCGCCGTGTTCGAGTGCCATACTCAACATCGCCTTTGCTACCGATCCAAAGACACGATATGACACATAGAGATCCTCCAGGCCAGCCAAACACATATGTAGGTAGTAACGCCATTCAGTGCTGTCGGTCTTGGCCTCTCTCATCACCGCGTTGGCGACGTATATGAGCGCGGTCTGCCACAGCACTGAAAGCATGGCTGTCCCGAAATTAAGGCGGTAGAGAAGCAGTAGGCGCTTTAGCTGGTTGATTGAGGCTTGATAAGCAGCTTCTGGAGTTGCTCCAGGTGCAGAGAACGTGCACATATAGAGTGGGTGGCCGGTCTCGCTGAGAAACGGCCTGAATACATCTGTCACAATAGCGTGATAATAGATACTGTCCAGGTGTAAGTATATCGAAGAGATCTTCAAAGTATCAAACGTACTTCATCATCATTATGTAGTGGCTGCTGTCATCAGTACGAACCAAATTCAAAGACAGTGAGTCTGCCCAGGTCAAGAGGCGACGATATATGCCTTCAGCAAACTCGATGGTAATACGATCCAGGGGCGCCACTGATTTTCTTTGGCCATAATACGTCCATAGAACATCATGAAAGATGACGAATAAATGACAGCTAGATCTAAAGACGTCTGTTTGGAGATTTGGCTGAGCCATCGAGACTCCCTGCATAGCCAAATCATACTCGATATCTCCTGGCATAGGAAGTGTAGGCGGCATCTCTATGGCTGCCCTCTGGTAATGAAGCCCATTAATACTAAAAGTCCACACGTTAGTTCCAATATTGATGAAATGATTACCAGAAGGAGACGAACGAAACCCAGTTATACACTCCCCACGCTGTATACGATGCGACAATGCGCCAGTCAGGGTAACCTTCCAGCCAGCTATTGGCCGAGGGTCTGCCAGGCTGAACACCAAAAAGACCCATCGTTTTACCCACCTGGACACCTGCTTGGAGATATTCCAGGGCAACGTCATCCCTCCCCAGAGTCACGGCAGTCATACAGAGCAGCTGCAGAGCCGAAACAGCTGTGAGGGTGTTGATGAAGGGCATTTCAGAAAAGACCTTTTCTGCCTCGGCAAAGAACTCGACGCTCAGCGAGGCAACCTCTGGTTGTATGGCGGTATATGCTTGCTGTGAGTCGTTAGTTGACCTCTGTTGCATATCTACACGATACAGACTCGGGACTTACACAAGCCCAGGCCAGAAGAGCAGAGACCAAAAACCGCGAGCAAAAGTAATTTCTCTGCTGGACGAGATCTTGGATGAAAAGATCAGCATAAAACAAGGGCAGGACAGGATAGTCAGTTTCCATATAAAGAGAGATGACTCTGGCAGCTAAATCGGTGGGGATGGGCACATCAGTCCAATAACTGATATCGAGTTGCTCGAGGCCATTATAGATATGCGGCGTGGCTTCAGTTGGGCCTATAAATGGATGAGGTTCGGGTGAGATGGAACTATCCTGACTAGAATCACTACCCAAGATGGTGCCTTTGTGTCCACGAGTGTAATCAGCCGGAGAGGAGGATAGTGATGGTGTATGTTTTATTCTGATGGGTTTGAGCATTCTGTCGAGCGGTAGAGAGGTGATGTGTATTGGATGTAAGGTCGGATAGGCAATAGGATGTCTAACTGCGAGCTCGAATTCCAAGTTGTTTGGAGTACTTGGTAGACAATTCCTCACAAATGTGGCGTTGGACATGGAAGCCGGTATACTCGGAGATGGCTGTCTTGTTGAGGGAGAGGGGCGAGTCTCGCCACGCGTTTGCCGAAGCAGTTCCAAGGCTTCTTCAAAGGGCAGATTCTTTAGCTGAGATACGAGTTCTCTCGACTCTTGTCCTGCTCGCCACTCGGCGTCATTTGCAGAAGACTCTACAAGTTCGGGAGGATACTCGCAGTTGAGCATACGTTGGGCACAAGCCTTGCAAGCAGGGCGCTGGCCACCGCACTATTACAAGTTATCAGACACGAGATGCTGTGTGGGCAGATATAATGTGAGAATTGCTTACCTTTACCTTGCGCTGCCGGCAGTTGAAGCAAGCCATCTTAACCTTGGGACGCTTGTCGATCTGTGCCACATTGATTGATACATGCTCACGCGAGCTGGGACTGTCAAGCCCAGGTCTCGGTAGTAAGAGTCGTTCTGGTGGCGCCATGGCATTATTCCGCAATATTCGTATGTGAAGGTTTGATTAGTTTATAACAAGGCTATTGAAAAAAGGTTAAGGGTAAAAAGTGCATTACACCATGTAGAAAACACTATTTCATCTAGACCCGGCTGGAATTTAGCATCCCTATCCCCCTTTGGGGTCCGAGTCCCCTATTCCTTTTAAACGCAATTATGATGTAACCAACCGGTTATGTTTATATTTATATGATTATGTCAGCTGTCTTGAACTATTTTAGTTCAAGACCATGTCACGTGGGTTTTCTGAACTGTACCAACAACTCGGACATCAAAAGAAATAGTACATATTGCCTTGTTCTTCTTCTAATCGTGGTCTCGAATAGTAAATAGTCTTTAATTCTGCTAATTAGCCGTGATTGTAGTTGAGTTGCTGCTATAACATCCCGGAGTTGGTATGAGACAGTCACTGACCGAATCTCTGAGAGGCATGATGATACCTTAGTAAAGGAGGACAGACAACACTAAAACCGCTTGGGGCAAATTATTCCATTCCAGACTGATGATAACGGTGACCAAAGCAATCCGAGGCTCTGCAGGCAAAGGGAGTAAAGTGCTGACAACATCTTGGCCAGGAAAAGCTTTGACAAACTCATCAAGATTTCCTGACACCCTTATTCTTGATTTGTTTGATTTTGGGCTTATTGATAGACCACGGTCTCACAAGTGCTGACAACTTCTGTAAAGGCTGAGTATTGATACGCAGATAACATACAAATTGCAAAGAAACATGGACTTAATGGAGGCGGATGAAAGACTATTGACACTAGACTGGCCTATCGAGCCTACTTCCTTGGAGTGGGGCAGCCACAGAGACAAGTTGCGAATTGAGCAAACTTGGTAAGCAGGTTTGTATTCTAAGCGATCATATTTCTAAAGGTTTAGATGTTAGTAAGATTAACGATTTGATTTGATGGTTAATCCAAAGCACCAATAAATATTTGGCCATGATTGTTTGGCTTGTAGGTGTCAAACTGTACCATAACATGGATTCATGAAAGTTACTCAACCATGTGCTATTTAATACTAGCTTTGATTATTATTTGTGATCTTATGTTTAAGTATTCATAGAGAAAACTTGGGCTTATTTACTTAATATTATAGATTAATAGTAGACTTAGACATAGATAATGACTGTCTGTAAGATGTTTGTTTATGGGAAATCTTTCGGTAACAGAGTCAAGCGTGTTATGCTAGATACCTATCAAACCAAAATAGACCCTTCTTCTTTCTCAAACTTCTGCAACGAGCAAGATGAAGCAAAAGATAAAATAGCCCATAAAATTATATAAAGGCCCACCCCATTTCCCATGTAGCAGTATTCTCCAACCCATTAGCATCACATCTACCACTCATCTCTTCTACGCATACCAAAGTCAACCCAAAACTTCCTCAAACAAAATTTTCAAAATCCCACCATGGCGTCCAACATTGACAAGGCCCAGGACGCTCTAGCCCTGAAGCAACTGATCGAGTGTAAGTAACTGTCTCGAAAGTGCAGCAATGGTGCTGACTTTCTAGCCAACTTGAAGGTTCTCTACCCCAACAACCCCGTGCATGTAGTTCTTTCCCAGCAGCAATTCAGTTCCCTCTTCCAGGCTTGTGCTATTATGACGTATCCACACGGGGCCCCTCAGGTTTTGATGTCGGGCAAAAACAAGGCCCTTTGGGTGGACGCCCTCAATAATCTCCTGGAAATGACGATGGAGTCACTTGGTTGCAATGTTGTGCTGTAATGAATACTCGAGAGACAGGTGATGATATGGGGGACCCAGAGGGAGAATGGTGGCACAACTGTTTGGGTTTTTGACTTTGTCTCTTTTCTAAAGGACTATCTATAAAATCGAAAGAACCAACAAATAGTATCACCGTAGGCAGAATCAACGCTTTGATTTCATACGTCATGGACCTTCGTTGAATATGAATATGTATAGTATGAAGCATCCAGATCATGGCAATGGGACGCTCTTGGTTCCTTTAGTTGCATTTAGTTGGCTGCATGCCGTATATTTATTGCTGTGAATAATTGTTTTGTCTATCTGCTAGGAGTAATTAAACTTTCTACATACTGTTCTGTGGTCAGGGACATAAACTTTCATCAGTTTCACCAGCAGTTTTGCATATTAATTACTTATTAATTCGTTACGTTTACTTACCTCGCCTGGGCAGGACCGTCCGATTACCTCCTTTTCCCTGGCAAAGTATTAAGCATAATCAGAGACTCAAGGGTACAATGATGCTGTGTCCGTCCATTTGCAAACCAAGAGAATGACAGTGACTAAATGGAAACAAGGCCTTGTATTTGCGTATATATAGACCCTCTCTCTCAACCTTTTTAGTCAAGTTCAACTTCCTCAAACTCTTCTCTACCCTCGTTATACTATTACGACTTCTTACACAGGATATCCGTTCCACACCTTAGTCACGTTCTTCGACGACCAGTTAGTACGCGTACAGTCATGTACGATTTCGATCGCATAGATTCAACCCCTCCCGGCGTGCAAGCCATGCTTGAATGTAAGCCTGACGCTTCCAAGGTCACATACCATTGCTAACTTTGTAGCAAATCTGAAAGAGCTGTATCCTGATCATGAAACCCGTGTCGTGACCTGTTGTCGTCCAAAAGCATGGTTTGACGACGAAGGATATTACGCCTGTGTAGTCAAGCCTGTCACAAGAGGGGCCAATGAAGTCATCCACAGAACCCAGGTGCTGGAGAGCGTGGAAGCGAGCCTCTATCGTCTCCTTGGAATGACTATGCGGTTGATGGGGGAGAAATATGAGCCACCCCGTGCTGAAAACAACAAGGGAAATTATCCTAGAGACTGGTGAGGCATATATATATCAAAAGCCCGTACCTGATTCAGAGACAGGAATTCTTACCTGGGCGAGATATTTCTTAGTGTGTTGACTTGATCTGAATTGATTGCCATTATTCTTACTTCTAGCTCGCACGGATTGATTTGTCTGAAACCTTCTACAGTACACAGCCTCTACATGAATAAATATGCACAAGTTGATAATCCCTAGGGTGACTTGGACTTACACAGGCTCTCATTATCTGCGCGGGCTTCTCGACAAGCGTTGATGAGTGGCTGGCAGGACAATATGGAGGGGAGGTAGATGTAAGCCACTGGCAAATGGGCGGTTAAGGCTCTTTTCTCATCCTGGAAGGACCGGAATTCGGGATCAGCCTCTTTCGATGGTCGGCGCCGAGTAAATTTCCAAATGTATTGGATAGTTGATGATCTTTGTCCCAGCAAGGAGAAAAGTGGTCCCCATTGCTTGTAGTTCCTTGACCGAGAGCCTTATTTGGACGATCAAGGATACTGAATCTATGCTCGCTATCATGAGCGAGAAGCCCTGTGGTCCGGACCAGGCCTGACTGAAAGTTCAGCTGAGCAACGGGTCATGCACGAAGTTCAGACTAGAAATAAAACATCTCCTTGATGGTCTATGGATCAAAAGTAATACAATCTTACGCAATTAATACTTCGAAGCACTTCATCGATGTGCGCCCGCTGTCTCTTTAAGGTTTTGGATTGCCAACAGGTCTTATCTCGGAAGATATTCACCTCCTTCAGAGACCGAAATATGTTGTCAAGATATTCTTGACGAACGCAGAGGAGGTGGTAGCAGTTGCGATGACTTGGCTATGAAATATTCAACTCAATTGGATCAATCCTGTTTTAAAGGCACCTTGATGGTTCAACCCAACCTGAAAGTGGTCGTAGGTACCCTGATAGGTCAAACCAGACGTCTACAGGGACCCTGATGGCTCAGATTCAAGAACATATAGTAAAGCGAGATCCTCGACAATTGATAACTTACCTTCGATTACTGTTCTGTTGTCTACTTGACTTCGCATTTTGCTCAATATCTCTCGTATCATCGTCGGCTTCACACGTGCACAGCCGTGTCACTGCCGATAACACCACTCGGAATGTAGAGCATACGCCCAATCAAGGCTCGTACCTCAGCACGTCTATCGAACAATATGTCGCCACACCGCATAATGCAGGGTTCTTCGGGTCTCTGTCGATATCGAAAACTCTCTGCTGTTCCAAGGCCCAAGGGTCCATCTATACTTTCCGAATTGTGCATCCGATGAGGGGTTGTGATGATACCCCTCCATCGTGAGGATTAAGGGTCCTCCGAGGTTATACCGCCTATCTAGAACGCGCGTGTTGATCACCGGTTCTCGTTAGACGTCCTAGCCCGGCTTATCCCTCCGCCGCCATCGGAACAAGTCCCGGAATTATCGGTTGCTGGGACGCCTGCATTTCCCGTGTTCCGATCAGATGATGGACGACGAAAAAGAAAAACAACATGGCGCAATGGCTAGTTTCAGAGTGCAACCTCTCGGGTGCATTTCCTGACTACTAAACCACTAGACCCTGCATGTTGCTTCGGTACCTGGGGTCCGGCAGAGCCGCCGTCCGATGTACGGGGATACCAACCAGCTGAGTGCGTGCAGAGTTCCACAGTAGCTTCTAGACGATCATTCTATCTCAATTCCCGTCGAGACTGGAACTGGACTAGAACAATCTATGCATTCTTATCACCACTGTTATCAGGCCGTCTTCGGTGCTGTAATACCGCCGTGGAATGGCGTCTACGTGGAGAGTGGGCCCGGGCTCGGTATTCCGAAGACCGTCGGCGGGCGTGGTGAGCTACCCCGGCTTCCCCGCAAAACGGACATTCCACCACAAGATAACACAGTGGTTATGGTGATAACTCGGCATCTCGGGGCTTTACAGCCTACAATCTACAGCTCTGCTGCAATGCAGTGCTTACTGTATGTATGGCTGGCGCCAATCTTGTCTCGACACAGTCAACGTATCCGTCCTTTGAGAGGCTTCATCGATGCGGGGAAGTTAAACTAATTGATCGATCGACCGACCGTGGCTGTACCAGTCAGTATTGATTGATTGATATAAAGCTTCCATTCCAGCCGGCTCCTCTTGCTCCCGTTTTTTACAATGGCTTCATCCTCTCCTCGAAACATCATCTCAAAGAACAAGACTCCCATCGCCGCAGCCGCCGCAATCGTCTCAGCAGCCGCAGTTCTCACATCCATCTACCGATCACTCACCTCTTCCAACAACAACAACAACAACAAAATGCCTTCCCACAACCTCCACCCCAGCATCAACAACGGCATCACCAAGGGTGACCCCAACTTCTCCGGTGGCAAGCTCCGCTGCAAGTGCTCCTCCAACCCCGTCGAGGTCACCCTCAGCGGCAACGTCGCCCACAACCACGCCTGCGGATGCTCCAAGTGCTGGAAGCCCGAGGGCGCCCTCTTCTCCATCGTCGCAGTCATCCCCAAGGACCAGCTCAGCGTCACCGCCAACGCCGACAAGCTCAAGATTGTCGACGAGAGCGCTACCATCCAGCGAAACGCCTGCCGTGACTGCGGCGTCCACCTGTTCGGTCGCATCATCAACGACCACCCCTTCAAGGGCCTCGACTTTGTCCACGTCGAGCTCTCCGACGACAAGGGCTGGCAAGAGCCTCAGTTCGCTGCCTTTGTCTCCTCCATCATTGAGCAGGGCTTCCCCGCCGACAAGGCTCCCGAGGTTCGTGAGCAGTTCAAGCAGCTCGGCCTCGAGTCCTACGATGCTCTGTCCCCTCCTCTGATGGACGCCATCGCCTCCTGGACTGCCCAGAAGGCCAAGATCTAAACGGATCTTGTGTCAATGTATCACAAAAAGTTATGAGAAATGGTTAGCGGCGGTTGTTGTTTCAAACATGTACAATGTACGCGAAAGGAAGATAGGGCTCAGAGATAGTATCTATCAATCCAAATTGACAATTTGAACCAATTGTTTTCACATGATCACTGCCAATTGAATGATGTGATGTACACGACCATATGTAATTAAGCACCTGCTCGGACAAAGATGCGAAGCAAAGCTGGATATGCCTATTGAGCTGATGCTTAAAGGCAGACTGCTGGTTGAGAAATAGTAATGCGGCCCAAGACAAAAGCGTCAATTTGCCCAAGTCCATCATCAAGCATTATAACTAGAGCTTTTGAAACCAGCAATCCAATCCAGCCTCGAAACTCACGCCGATAGAAGAAGATAATGTAGCGTACAGGTTAGGCTGATACAACTTGGCCCGTCGAATTTAATGTCCAGCTCGCGCGAGAATATTCACGGCGTGAGACAATCGCCTACAGCTATGTGATTATTAGAAACACGTGGATTGTTGTTATTCACACAATCTTCCTACACAAGATGCCCGTGTTCACTGATCGAGTTCGCAGCCAATATATACACATGTATACCCTTGGTCTATACCTCTTGGTGCCTTGACCAAAACAGAACTATCCAGTTTCTGATCCAAATTTTTACTGATAATGCCTCAACAAGTTCAGGTCCTTGATCTCGACGAGCTTAGAGATGCCAGAGAACTGGGCCTATACCACCAAGACGAGCAGATCGGCTTGTTCGCCACCGTGTACTACTTCCAACCTCTACAGCGCTATATCTGGAGTTTCAGCATCTGCAATAGCCAATCTCAAGACTGGCGCATATACGAGGCCCGGAAGCAAATTGCGGGACGACCTTGCACGGCATGTGTTAGAAGTGATAATCCAACAACCGATGGTGGACAGAATATACTACTCGCAAGGATTCCAAGTGACTGGCTTCCGGAAGTTTACGAACGATGTCGACTGGTCGCGATACCTAACAAGTTTTCAGAGGTTCATTGTAGCAGGCAGTACGTAGCAGATATTGTACACCACCTCACAAATGCCGGCATTGTTAATCCAGAACAACGTGATGGGCTGTTCATGCAGATGGCTCCTCTTGACCTTCGTCTCTAGACCGGCCCTGACATGGTTCAAGGAAGGGGAGGGGATATATATGCACTTGAAATAGAAAGGCTATAGACAGAGAGTTGAGGTTATATAATAAGGTAATTTCCAAAGAAACGAGGACTCACTACGAGCGTTAGGTTAGTAACAGTTGTGATTAATATGTAGTATATAAAGAAGCAAGAACTAGTACGGTAGCCCAAATTCCAATTCCGAGCCTTTTTGAGTTTTCATTTACTATATCTCTTGAAGAGAAGTATTCTGAGATTTGCTGTCAGGTTGCTTTCCATAAGTATCAAGATAATATTAGCCCTGTGTGGTTTATGCCAATACCAAGCCCAAGAAATTTTGACGCAATCAACCCAAGCGACGGAACTGCATTGAAACAGAGGCCAGCTACTTAGTGATTTAGAAAATGCACTGACTATTGGTCCAGTGCCATGACACAAGTGAAACTCAAAGTGATAAAGTAATTTTATATCGTCACTGTTCTCATGCGAAGAAGATGCTAACTTTATTGCCCATTGAACTAAGCTTATACTAGGAACTCCCCCATGGCTGTTCTAGGGACATTAGGTTGATTTCGATTACCTTCTTGTTCTTATCAGATCACTTTTACGCAGCCAAAGATGGCAACAATGTGATTTTCGCTTGGTATGGTCCCGGAAGGAGAGCGAGTTCACTCCAAGGTACTAAAACGATGACTCATGGTAAAATAAAGGTCCGTTATTCATAATGGGAACAGTCGAAGGATTTTGGACTCGCCAGCTAAGATAAGACCTTTCTTGATTTTTGGCCCAAGAATCAGGGACTTTTATACTCTTCCAAGGCATTTGGTGACGAATCCATGTAAGGCTGAGTTGAACAACCAATCACAGCTTGAGAAATGCGAACAGACCAATAGAGTAACACGACTGGGATCTCCATCTTGGTCAGCAGTGGAGAAGTCCGCGGGGGTCAGCTTTGTCCTGTGCGACTGCGCCCCAGAACCCTCGACTTATAAGATTCTGGGTATTCATGTATACGAGCCAAGAATGATAATTCTTGGCAGTTTCTATATACAATAAGCTATACTACTATCTACCATGTCCCGCAAAGGCAGAGCAAAAGTAAAGTCTGGCTGCAAGACGTGCAAGTGAGTACTCTCCAGGAAGGATAGGATATACTTAAACAACTGACATCTCAGGGTGAGAAAGGTGAAATGTGACGAGGCCAGGCCAGCATGTAACAGATGTGTATCAACTGGCCGAACATGTGATGGATATGGCATCTGGGGCGGAGGGTCCAACGCTCTAACAAACGCCAGTGCTAGGAATAGCCCAATAACTCGTCTGCAGCTGACCCTCGCTGCCTCGTTAAACTCGCATGATACACTCTATCTTGACTGGTTCAACACCCAGACCTCGACAAAAATAAGCGCCTCATTCACTTCAGGCTTCTGGAACACGCTCGTCTTCCAGGCCGGCTCCAGGGAACCAGCCGTGTTACATGCCTTGTTGGCCCTCGGTTCAGCCCACAAGAATAATGTTGTTGGGATAGACAACTACCCTAAGACTTCAATGAGCCAACAAGAGCAGTTTACGCTGCAGCACTATGTCAAAGCTATTGGCCATCTGCAGCCACATTTATCCGCCAGGGATAGAGCCTCGTGTCGTGTGGCTCTCATCACCTGCATAGTCTTTGTTGGTTTGGAGTTCCTCCGCGGTCACTTTGCGACAGCTCAGCTACATCTCAAGAATGGTCTTGATATCCTGGGCCACATGCAGGGCCTTGCTGATGCAACACCTGGGATCCTAGCCTTGAAACCCTGCCAGGACTCAACCGACGCCTGGATAGTAGAGGCTCTGTCACGGCTACACATACAGGTTGAGCTCTTCAGACACCTCTATCATCATTCATGTCTCATCCTTCAACCAGCACCCTCACCTCTGGAGAGCCCAATTGATCACTTTGACTCACTCAACGATGCGTGGAAAGGGCTGGACCTCATCTATAACCAGATATTCCACCTTACCCATCGGGCTCGTCAACAAGCCCTCACGGCTACCGACCATGAATCTCAGCAACTCGTCAAGTCAAAGCTTGCTCAATGGCAACTCATGTACCAAGGGTTCGTCAAAGCTCACCCATGCCGCTCGAGGCCCTGGGAGAAGGCCTACCAGGTTCTGCGGATACAACACGCCATGACAAGCGTCATGGCTGACACGTGTCTACACAACAACGAAACCATCTATGACTCGTGTACGGATCAGTTCATCCTTCTCATCAAGGAGTTGACAGGATTATGGGAGATCGCCAGCAAAGATGACGATCTCGAGGTCGAGATGCCGGTCCAGGTCATGACGGCTTGCATACCCAGGTCCATCATCGACATCGGCTGGATAGCACCGCTGTACTATACGGCCGTCAAATGTCGCGTCCATCGCATCCGAGTAGAGGCTATCAAGCTTCTCCGCACGAGCCCACATAGGGAGGGCATATGGGATGCGCACATCGCGACTTGCGTAGCCAAGAAGGTTGTCGAGATGGAAGAGGGAGACTTCTATCAGGGTGCCGACCTGGAAGATGACTTCTCCCTGGGTAGCCCGATGCGGCCTCAGGATTTTTCGTCACCATTGCTGCCAGAGTCAAGAAGGATGAGCGATGTTGAGGCAGAGCTCTTGGGTGCTCCCATGGACAAGATATCGCTGTATTGTAAGCGGGAGCAACAAGGTATAAACCGCAGGGCGCTTGTGTCTGAGTTTAGCGTACATGAGCAACGCTGGGTTGATACATGAAAATAGCTGGTATTTGATGAATTGGATATACGTTGCGTGTTAGTTAGCGAGTTTGTATTGAAAGTATGAAATAATAAAGATAACTTGTAGACGGATGTTATGTACTTCTGGCGGGCGATAAGATAAGCCCTATCCCGTCTCCGTTTCCGAGTCGGCGCCCGTATCTCAAAGTAAACAACCCCGAAAGCGCGGCCGCGGGGCACTCACTCACCGAGCCACGCACCTTGATAGCCCAATTTCTCTCTTCTTTACTTATATCCTTTTACACGTCAAATTCCTCGCCATGGAATCTGAATCCGTCGTCTCCCAGGTCCAGCGCAAGATCGAGCTGCAAACCCCCGACGACCTCTCATACCTCATCGCAAACGTCCGCCGCGCCGCCACCGAGCGTCTCAACGAGGCCTTCCCCGTCGTCGAGGGCAATGACGGCGAGGATGAGCTGCGCAATCAGATTGAGAAGCTTGTCAACGAGGTAAAAACACCCTCTCTAGGTTCTACTCTACACCGACACTAACACACAGGCGCACAGTACATCAACAAGACCTTCTCTCTCGCATCGCCAAATCTCTCTATAAACGGCCTCCCCGTCGTCCCAGACACATTCCTCTCCCAAGCCGCCGTCGCCGAACCAGATACCGTCTACGAGCCCTTCGACACGCGCAAGCGTCGCCGCGTCGCAGACCTCGTCACACAAGAGGAGAAGCTTCTCGAGGACGTCGCGGCCCTAAAGCGCTCCGTGCCCGCCACCGCAGCAGCGAACCAGGCCGAGCAACTTAACGATAGCCTCAAGCGCGACGACGACCTCCTCGACGCGCGCAAGAAGCAGATCGTCGCAGAAGCCGCAGAAGTCGAGCTCGACGTGCATCCCCTCGAGAGGCAAGAAGGCGTCGAGACAGGGTTCCGCAGGGCTGTCGACGGGCTCGGGAGGTTGAAGCGAGACATGCCCGCTGTGGTGGCCAAGATGGAGAGGGCGCGCATCGCGGGCGAGTATGTTGTTACGCAGGGACGATAGAGCCACATCACTACTATACACTTATAGTACCTTACATATACCCAGGGGCGGCATTCTGTGTATTGCGGACAGTTTTTAAATAGGGCACGGTTCGGAGTTGAGGCGCATTGGGTCAATCGATTATATCTTATCATCGCATACTGCGAACACATAAATCTCAGCGACTGCGTCTATTTGGTGGAGGACTAATACAGTCATGATAACAAAGATCTCGGGCCAGAAAAATCAACACCTCCAACAACAGCAAGTCTAGGCACACATGAAATAGGCCGCGTTTATACAGCCGAACAAAGGGCTTTTGCGGTCTTTCTCGCACCCTATAACTTCTCGCTTCACCCTACTCCCTTGCAACGTATTTTATCATTTCCTATCCCCACTCTGGCAACTCCCAGTCTGTTGTTGAAAAGTATGGTAAAGAGAGAAAATATGCAGTCTATATCAAGACGCAAGAGAACCACTCTATCTATCATCCATCAATAACCAACCCCGTGGCACATTCCCTTCCCTTAAGCGGCAGCAGGGGCAGGCTGAGTAGCCTCGGTACCCTCAGCGACAGGAGCAGCGTCGGGAGCCTTTGTGGGCTCCTGGATCTCGGAGCCCTGGTTCTCAATGACATTGCCATCCTGCTTCTTCTGCCACCAAGCAGGGCGCGCGAACTCAGGCTCGTGCCAAGGGCCGGCGTCGCTGTTCTCGCAGCCACCGCCGCACTCGCATGAACCGCCGAATTCCTTGGGCAGGTTCTCGGCGGGGACCTGCTTGAGGAGCTCGCTCTTGTAGCCGGAGCCAAGGATGTTGATCTTGGAGACGGTGACGGGGTCGAGCCAGCCCTTGACGATGCCCCAGACGGTAGAGAAACCCCAGGGGGCGTTGATCATGTACAGCTTGCCAAGACGCTCGGGGTAGTAGTTCTGGGAGATGACAGAGGCCTGCTTGACGTACGAGTACACCTGGGGGACCTTGCTAATGGAGACGCCCTTGAGGTCCATGATGGTGCAGCATGTCTCGAGGAGGTGGCCGGCTTTGCGGGAGCAGGCAGGGAGACGGGGGTCGGCAACTCGCTCGTACTCGACAGCGAGGTTGGTGAGCATGCGCTCAGCGGTGGTGATCTTGTACATGGCGTTCAGGTCAATGCCACCCAGGGTCTCGATGTAGATGGGTCGGCCATCCTATGAAAAAAAGTATCAATCAGCACGAGTTCCCATGGCAACTCTCCCCCAGCGGCAGCATCCGGTCTTACCTTGTCTGTCTTGTGGTAGAACTGAGTGTAGTACTTGTTGATCTCGGCCTTCTCGGGGTAGTCCCAGACAGGCACGGTCTCGTCAAGCTTGGTCTCCTTTCGCCATTTCTCGGTATCCAAAAACCTATAGTGGCGGTCAGCCCCCCTGTCGCGACCAGCGCGTTCCTCGTTCCACCGCCAGAACATGATGGGAAAAAAAGTCTTACATGGTTTTTGAGGCCTCGACATCGAACTTGCGCGCTCGGAGGAATCGAAGCTGTACGATTGCAGTGTCAGTATTGCAGTGTTGCGTTGCATGGCGGCGCATATCCCGGGGTCCTTTTTCAGGGTCCTCCGGATCAGGGAGCTATATATCTTACCAAAGTCAAGGTGTCCAATCGGTCGGTGACGCCCTCAGACTCGAGCATCATTCGCAGCTGGTGAAGTTTTGCGATCTGGTCCTCTGTGAGGTAGCCAGGGTGGCCGTCCTGCTTCTCAGGGCCCTTGATAGGGAAATCATAGTTGTCGTACTTGGGGTTCAGATCCATGGTGATAGATGGTGGGGTTGAAGTATTAGAGACGGGGGAAAAATTTGAAACAAGTCCGCAGAGAAGAAATAGCGGAACTAGAAGGGTAGAAGAGGAAAAAGATGGCGCCGAGGTTGATGAAGGGTTGAGATCAAGGGGGCGTCCTTAGAATTTAAGTCGTTCTGTCGGTGTTGAGATGGTCTCCCCTAGAGATGGATCATCTCGTTGTGGTGGGACTTCGTCATGGGTGTCGAGATGACTACCCAAACCGGCATAGCCGGTGTGAATTCCGTTGAGGGGCATCACCTGATTTGTCACATGCGGATAAGATCTTCCTATCTTATCTTTGATCGTCCCGCCATGTCTCTTGTCAGTTGGATGTCATTGTTAGTCAAACTGTTAAAGTCTTCAAGTTGATATACAACACCTTTCACTCACTTTCTATGGACTAGTCGCTGTAGCATCATGAGGAACTGCCCGCAGCGGATTACCCTCAATGTCGCCCGCCTATTTCACACCTCGGTCACCGCACCACGGCTGAGGCCTCATCGGGCGTTCCATGTCACAGCTCCAGCCAACTTCCCACGAAAACGCAACTTCTTCACCTCGAATCCATACCTCTCCCAGTCCGGCGACGACTCTCGGTCGGCATATGAGCTACCCAAAGAAGAGAAAACACCAGCCGCCGCAAAGAGAAAGCCCACACGCTCCAACACAGCAAAGAACTCCCTCCGGCGCGTCGCCATCATCGCCCAGCAGCCGAAACGAGGCCCCGCTGCGCCAGGGAGTCCCAACGATGAACCCTCCAATGTGGTCAGCGCAACATGCGTTGCCGAATCTTTCAAGATGCCTGTAGTACTCGAAATACTGTCATCGCATGGCTTCGACATTGACCCAGATGGCACAGGGTTCGATGCAAACGAAGTGGTCCATGCAAGAGGAGTCAACGGCGGAGACATCTTTGTCTTCCCCTCCGGCACAATAGTAACATGGTCCCTACCCCCAGACGTCGTCACCAGGCAGATCATGCGTGCCGCTGAAGAAGCGCATCCTATAAAGTCTCGAGAATTTGAAGATCTCGAATTTACCACCGACACAAACCGAGAGGCAAGCCAACTCAAGGGCGATCTAATCGTCCTCGGCACCCGCAAGGAACACAAGGAGGCCGACAAACTAGACACCACCCTAGCCAAAGTCGCCTTCTCCTCGGGTCTCGCCCGAAGCACAAAGCTCGCAGTGCTCGAATCCGCCCTCACGTCCTATTTTGAAAGCACACGCAACATCCCCGCGCTCCTCTCCCAAGGCGCCGGCGTGCCCCTCGGCCGACGCTTCATCCTCCAAAAGACGGGCGAGCTCCTCAGCCTGCGCGCCCGTCTCAACCACTACTCGGAGCTCACCGACTCCTTGCCTGACATCTTCTGGGACACGAGTTCCGAGCTGGGTCTCGAGGGCTACTATGAGCAGGTTGGCCGCGCACTCGACGTCAACGTGCGCATCCGCGCGCTGAACCAGAAGATGGACTATGCCGCCGAGATCGCCAGTGTGTTACGCGAGATGTCGAGTGAGCAGCATGGTACGCGCCTGGAGCTGATTATCATTCTTCTCATTGCTGTTGAGGTCGTCTTTGAGCTGCGTCGCATCGTCCTTGAGATGATGCAGGAGCGGGAGATGGCTGCCGATCTGCCAAGTCCTGTGACACCAGCGGTATAGATGCGGTGAGAATGCGGTGTACGATGAGATGAGAAAAGTAGCATGTATAAAATCTTGTTTTGGGAATAGGTAGATGATGCATAATATGGGCCTCGGACAAAGGCCTTTGATAGATACCCCTCAGCTCTGTAGAA
The DNA here is from genome assembly GCA_013623665.1 of Fusarium sublunatum. NCBI lineage: Eukaryota > Fungi > Ascomycota > Sordariomycetes > Hypocreales > Nectriaceae > Fusarium > Fusarium sublunatum. The sequence continues at coordinate 23,809 of JABFFF010000053.1, forward strand.
TTTCATGATCACTCATACACTCTTTACTATGCCTACTAGACTTCTTTTGCTCCGCAACTCTCTGAGTTGCCAGACTGATCGTCGCAATCTGGATTCCTTCTACTATACAGGCAAACTAGGCCTGAGAGCTAACTCTTCGTACTATCACAGCAAGCAATATTTTAAGTCTCATTCACAGCCATTACGATATCATCACTGGTACACCCTTCTTTCATCTGCATACACACGCCAATTTGGCGGCTTAATTACACAACCAGGAGCTAGCATTTCCCAGGTCAACCACTCGATGAGAACACCTCCACCCTGTAATAAAAGTCTCACGTCCCTTTTTCCCTGGTTCACAAGAAAACCAACTCCTCAGAAAACGTGATTAATAAAACACAATGCGAGAATCCGTCTCTGAAACGCCCACCAAAGTCCGTCACTCGCTACTCCCATGACCCATATCTGGCTCGACGCTTTCTAACTCGTTCCTTTCCGTGTAGCGCTAGTGCTGCTCCCCTTTTCCAAAGAAACCTAAAAAGTCATCACTTCATACTGATGGCTTCTGCTGCATACCTGGGATCGGCGGGACCGGTACAGGCGTTACTTTGTGCGGGACTTGCGGCCCTGGCGTCCCGTTCATACTCGCTCGCTGAGAATTGGGAGTCTGAGGTTTCTGCTGGGCGGCAATACTTGCTCGAGCGGCTGCGAGTCTGCTGGCGTCCATAGGGCCACCCTGGCCCGTTCCTCCATACGCAGGAGTGCTAGGCTGCGCGATCTTGTCGGCGAACATGGCGGACCGTTCTTGGGCGGCGACCCGGGCTTTGGCTTGATCGAGGATCCGCTGCTGTTGAGCCTCAGGGATGACGGTGTGATATCCTGTAAGTCCAGGGTTCTGAGCGGGCGTTCCTGGTTGAGGGGGGTTGCTCGGGTACCTGTTCATTTGATTTCCCATAGCCTGATTCGGCGTCCCATATCGCGGCGGCTGCTGCATATTAGGCGATGAGCTGTAGGCCTGCCTGTTAACCTGAGGCGACATCGTACGCTGCGGCATAGCTTGACCGTTCGTGTAAGCCCCAAAGTTGGGCTGCGAGGGTGTATTGGCTTGTTGCTGTGGATAGCCTGCTTGATAAGGGTATCGAGCAGTGGGCGTTCCCTGCTGAGGAGGCATCTGCCCGAACTGAGGCCTTTGTTGAGAGGCATACTGAGGCATGTTCTGATGGCCGTAGGGAGTTTGAGCCTTGGCAACCTGGGTTGCGTACTGGGCGGGATAGCCGTTGGGCCGTGAGTACTGATTAGGCTGTGCTCGTGGCTGAGAGGGCATGGGTCGTTGTTGGGGTTGGAAGCCAGGTGTAGGCCCCGGTCGATAGTATTGCTGCTGCTGCATTGAAGGGGTTCTTTGAGGGGTTGCGTACTGGTTCTGAGGCGCGTGGTGCCCGTATGAAACTCCTGACATGCTGGGCGTGCGTTGGGGAGGCGGTCGAGCATTGGCTTGAGCAGCCTGTTGTTGCGCTCGAAGACGGGCCTGCACAGCCGCTTCGTCCTCCTCCATAACCCCCTTGTACTGATCGGTGTGAACCTGCACCTTGGTGCTGATCAGAAGATCCTCTAACTGATCTCCGTTTAGTTTAGCGACTGCATAAGGCGGTAGCGTCTTGATGATCAGAGCAAGCTGAGCCTTGAGCATGTTGTAGGTAGCCTGCTCGCCTTCTGATGGAGTTGGTCCAGGAGTAGCCAGCATGTCGCCTGTAACAGGATCGCTCGACGATCGATTTTGAGAGTTGGGCAGGTTAAGGTTTCGGATCCGCTGGTACGAAGACAGAGTCTCAATCATGTCGCTGACCTCTTCCAGAATCTCGTCAACTTCCTTCTCCTCGTTCGCCCGCTTGGATCCCAAAGCTTCTTCCAATGACGGATCAACCACGGATTCATCCCAATTGTCAATCGCTTCTTGGATCGCTTTTTCATCGATATCCATGGCATCTTGCCTGTCGGCCTTCTCTTCGTCTTCTTTACCATCGCCATAATATTCGACCTCTATCATGTTCTGGAAGTGTCGTTGGCCTGATCGCTGCCACCACATCCGACCCGCAACACTCGATGGCACTAGGGCTCCAGAATCATCTTTGCATGGAGCGAAACTAGAGAATGCGCCGCGGAACAGTGACTCCATCTCGTACATCTCCAGCTCAGTAGTCGAGGGTCGCTTTCCCGCCAGACTTTGCGCGCGTTCTCGTTGCTTGGTCATAGTCTGTGAAGATGGCGTCGCATTGCTGTAGTCGAGATAACATCCAGCAGATAGTTTGGTCGTAAAGTAGCTGCTAGCTCGATACTTGCAATTATCTGTAAGTTCTGGACGGTAAAAGTCGAGTACATTGCCTTTGGCTTGCGTCTTGGGCTGCTTGGGAGGCTGCAACGGCGGTAGGGATCGAGGCGATGAGAACAAGTCTCCGAGAGTCTGTGTCCGTTCACGAGGCGTGGTAGGCATGATATGAGTCAATGAGACGCCCTGCGGTAATGGCAAATCACGCAAGTCAGTCTCGTTGGAGACGGGAAGACTGGAGAATAGTCGTCGCTCTTGTGGTGCATATCCGACGAGAGACAGGACAAGTTCGCCCTTCTGAGGAGACGATGGAAGCGTGGCCTCCATGGGAAGAGGCGAGGCAGTGGTCTTTGGGTAGGCCTTTTCCCGGCGAAGGAGCTGCATAGCCTTGTCCTTGAACTCTGCGATTTGTGTTCTCAAAGTGTCTTCAGTCGACTCTTTCTCATCGTCCGACGACTGCGACTTGACATCCTTGGAAGCTATTTGGATTGCAGAGACCAAGTCGGTAGCCACTTCGTCGAGGTTCTCATATGCATTCGCAGCAGCCTTATCGGATATGGTAGACAAATCGGTCGACTTTTGGCGCTTTGCTTGGGGTTGATCATCATCGACATCGTCAGATACATCGGACAATGGGCGCTTGAGGATGGAGGGAGTGATATCGAAGCTGTTGGCAATGGTCAGTAGGTGGGACAGATAGGGCCATTCGCGACAAAATTGCGATGTGACAAAAATGAGCGATTGAAAGAAAAGCAGGCATACCTGCTTAGAACCTCAACAAAAGATTTTATCAAGTCGTATTGGTTCTTTTTAGGCTCTCCATTGGTGACGGCAGGTTTTTGCTCCTCAGGGCCATCGTCCTCATCGCGATCCTCATCAGTCTCGCGTTTTCGCTTTCCCGGAGCGGCGGGTTGCGCTTTGTCGAGGCTGGGCGACTCGGAGGTGCCGTTGGCCTGAATTGTGGTGGGCTGGGCCATGGTCGGGGTGGTCATGATGGCTTCAAAAGTAGACGAAGACGTAGGCGTAGACCCGTCGTAGTCGTCGGGGCGTTGGCCGCGCCTCGTCGCGATACGCGGTAGTGACAGTGGCAGTAGGTGGTTAGCAGCTGGAACGATAGCGGTAGCGGTAGTGGATGGCAGAAACGGGGCCTGATCCAGTCGTCGCTGGTGCAACTCCAAGTAGGCAAGGTAAATAATTAACAGGCGTGGTCGAGGCAGCGCAAACGAAACGCCCTCATCGAGATAACCACGACGCAATCGTGCAATCAATCTAAGACTGCGTCCTCGACTCGGAAATTACGCGACAAACACGTCTCGAGGCAATAACTCGACTCGAGAAAAATGGGGGGGAGATGCTCGTGCTTTGCTTTGCTCTGGGGGAAGAATGTGTCTCGATCGCCAAGTACCCTTACTTGTCGCTGGCCAGCACCGGACCCACTTTGGCGCCCTTTTTCGAGCCAAAGGCTAAGGAACTGTGCACGTGACCCAAGAGTGAATCCAACGGTCTACTGTAAATTTGGACTGTACTGCAGTACAAAGATGTCAATAAGCTTGAGATAACACATGTCGCCTTGCCAATTCTTTAATTTCAGGGTCTCAATAGATATAGCCAAGGCTCCCAACTGCTCACAATTCACAATATGCTCCAAACAGCGTGGAACTGCTGTTGAAGCTGCACCTCCACTACTTAGTCTATCAACAAGACAATAACAACCAGGGACTGAGTGGCTGCAGGCTTAGCGTAATCCGTAATGGCAATCATGATCTTCAACCCCAGTAGACACTAGCTCAATTACATGATCACCATAATCAGGCACTTCTTTATCAGAAGGCAAAAAAGAAGAGGATTCATATTACTGAGCACAAGTATGAGAACTTCCTTTCTCGATACGTTGCACTCCAGGTCCGTCGTATCATTCAAACTAATCCCATGCCAGTGTCCAAAAACCATGTCCATGCTGCGTGATCCCATTCGCTATCTGGAATAATTCATACATAAATCTTCATTGCTTACTTGGAACGAGCCAGACCAACAGCGTTCTTGCCGAGGTCGTAGACAGAGTAGTATCGTCGGAGGAAAGCATCACCAAGGATAACAAGAGGACCCACAGGCTCGGGGAAGTCCATGCCCTGGAAGGTAGAGATACAGCTGCCTTGGACCTCGAGAATGTAGTCGGTGGCAGGAAGGCTGTAGTTGGATCCAGCAAGGGTGAAGGTGATGTCGGGCAGAGAGCTGCGCTTCTCGCAGTCGACGGTGTACTGGCCGTTGTAACCCTTCTTGGCACCAATCTCCTTGTTCAGGAGCTCAGCAAGGGCGCTGGGGAGAACGTTGAGGGAGGTACCGGTGTCAAGGATGGCACCAGTGTTCTCCTGCTCAGCAACCTCATCGCCGAGAGCAATGGCGTCGAGGTCAACCTCCCAGTAAGCCTTGCGACGGAGGGGAATGTACTCGATGTCGCCGGTGTAGTGAGACTTGTCAACACCACCAAAGATGGCCTCGCTCTGGCCCTCCTGGTCGCCAAGGTAGAAGGCAAAGACAGGCTCATCCAGAAGCTTCTGGTTGACCATCTGGTAGAAGGGAGGAACCATCTGGTTCACCGCAATACGGTCGTAACCCAGACCGAGGATACCGTCGAAGCGACCGAAGGCAAAGGCCAGACCGGGCTCCTTGGTAGCCTCAGCAAAGTCCTGGTCCTTGATCTCGAGGTCACCAATGGTAACTACATCGTTGGAGACGAAACCGGACAAGCTGCCAGATCCGTAGTGGATCTCGAACTCGCTGCCGTTCTTCTTGTAAGTCGACGAGGCAGAGGAGTCGTACTTGGAGTGAAGGTAGCAGGCGATGCTACCGCACTCGGAAGAAGGAACCCAGAGGTTGGAGCTACCGGTGTCGAGGACGACCTTGAAGCTCTGGGGAGGAGTACCGATGGTGATCTCGGAGAAGTCTGGGAAGGTCAGCATCGAGTAAGGCTTGATGGATGGGAATAAACTTACACTGGGCGTTCATGAAGTTGGAGACGGGGACGGGGTGGCCACCCTCGACGCTGGGAGCATTCGTAGCGAAGGCGTAATCAGCAGCGTTCTTGGGGCGAGCAGCGCCCATGTACTTCTGGCCGAGGCTCTGGAGGTGGTCCTCGACAGAGTTGGTAGCCTGTAGATTGAGTTAGAAAGCTTCGACGATACGCGCGTGCATCATGGATTCAGTCGTACCAGCTGCTCAGCAAGAGGGACCTTCTGGAGCTTCATCTTGTGAACACCGGCCTGGGCAGAGCCCAGAAGCGCGGCGGCAGTGAGGAGAGCGCTCTTCATGATGGGCAATGGAGATGACAAAGTATGGTGAGGTAGCGGTGGATGAAGATGCAAGATGTAGAATAAGGTAGGATGGAGTTGGAGAGATAAGATGGTTGGTTAAGAAGGCAAGAAGCGGAGGTAAATGGTAAATGGGGAGTGACGGAGCTGGGGGAGCTTACCTTAAGGTTAGCGCAGACATTGCGCGTGCTGGCGGCCTGTTTCGGCGCTTGAGTGGATGGCCTTGGCCGCACCTGCCTGAATTCGTCAGTAACGCCTCCCGGACACTCGAAGCCGCCCCTGCTCCATGACCTTGTGACTCTCCTGGCAATGACGCACCACTGTTCCTTCCCTGGGTCCACTTTCCCTGCTCGGCAACCGGGACTGACGCCTTTCCGCCTTAGGCATCATGCGTCTTATCGCATTGCCAAGGCTCAGCGTATCACGCAGGGTCAGGAACAAACAACAACAAACTGGGGTCTGGAACGTGTCGCTACTTTCATGTTGTCATGGCATCCTCGTCATGGCGTTGATCATTATGATGATGAGACATGGGGGTGCTTGAAACGTGATCCCTTAGACCATGGCAGCTTTTGCTGGCTTTCATGTGGCTAACTCTAGCTAAAGCAGCATACATCTACAGTTGTGTACGCAATTAATAACTTGACTTGGCAAGCAGCTTTAAAAGAACTAACATGATTGTTATGCAAATCTATGGTGTCTATTGCTCCTATGTATGCTCCAACTGCGGAGAAATTAAGTTCGCTATGACCGCCCAGCCTGTGTGCTCTAGGTATCTAACATAAAAAGTCATTTCATCATGAGCTTCATTAATAATTTCATAAACGCTCATGCCCCCCGCATCTCCTTCTTCGAGCGTGCCATCGCTTCCGCAAGGACTCTTCTCACATCATCCAACTCAGCATAATGTTTGATAAGAGCCTCCAACCTCTCCAGCCTCGAAGCTGACATATCATCCGACAGCTCACACCATCCAGAATGAAGCGCAACAAGCACCAAGGCCAAGCTCTCTCGACAGACTTGATCATCGCGGATCCAAGAGCGAATAGCACCAGTCGTCATGCTGACTCTGCAGCCGCGTTCTCTCAGCAAAAGGATGAGCAGACCCTTGAAGCCAATCTGTCCTGCCTTCAGGAATGCCCCGACAGCCTTGTGGCCGACGCTTACTGGGCCTTGTAGGTATTTCAGCATCACAGGCAGAAGCCTTTCGCCATGCCGTACATTGAGTGTAGTGTTGATGAGCATGTCTTGTGTGATCTTGAAACCACACTCGGCTCTTTCCACCAGTTCTGGAAACTCCTTTGCGGAACATACAGCCGCTGCGGCATCAAGAACCCCCTGTGTGACCCTCACGCCCTCTGGCTTATGTGCAAAGAGCACTTGTAGGCCGGGGTATCCGAGTTCCCATATTGTCTCAACAACGATGTCTTCATCAATGTCAACGTCGGCGCCTCGGTGAGCAAGAAGCATCTCGAGAACTTCAGGAGCCCATTCATCAGTGTCTTTATGCGGGGATGTTATCGCTGCCAGCACAACTTGCTTGGTGAACTTGACATTGGGTTTTGGTATCTCAAGAAAGAGCGCCATGAAATCTGGCCGACTTCGAGCATTGGCTAAAGCGAGCGTCATCAGGTGTTCGTCAACGAAACCCTCGTGTGCTCGGTGCTTGAGAAGGACTCTAAGCATAGCCGGCCCCTTACGGTTCTCGATGGCCTTCTCAGCCACGGCTGTGGTGATTTGAATGCGAGCTCCATGTTCTGCCAATAGGTAATCCATGATTCTTGGATGGGAGATGCTGGCAACCATGCCCATCATCCATTCATCTAGCTCGATCCAGCTGTGTCGTTTAAACAGCAGCTTCAGTACGTTGAGCCCGTGTTGTTCGTTCCTTGTAGCCCCAATCATGGCCGCGTCAGTCCATCTAAACTCGGGATGGCTGAAAATAATATCCATTATCTCAACGCTGGCGCATTCTGCTGCAGAGCAAGCGAGGTCTTCGTCGCGCGATATCTCATCCTGACGAATGGCCATGATCGTTTGGAGCATTTCGGGACAGCCCCATCGTGCTGCGGCGCGTATTGTGTATGGTGTCAAAGGAGCGCCCTTGTTGAGAAGAAATGCCAGCATCTCGACTCTTCCGGTAAGTATCGCACTGATGAGCGGTGACTTGAGACGCGCGTGATGTTTCTCTCTGTCCTCATCGGTATAGCCGTAGCCAGTAGGACCAAGCGCGTCCTGTTCCCGTTTTGATGCGGCATTACGGATTGGAAATGTTGATCCGTTGGGTAGTCCTTTGAGGAATTTGACGACATTTTGAGACTGGAGTTTACGAAGCTCTTGACAAGCAGAACGCACCCATAGAAAATTACATTCGGACTTTGCTTGGAAGACTCGCTTCACTTGGGTGGCGCTGGTACTTGAGTAGCCTTTGTCTCTTGAAAGCTGTCGCACTTGTTGATCGATGTATCTTTCAACATCCTGTTTCGACTGTGGGAACGAATCAAGGTCTCGGTGAACAAACTCGCCCAAATATTCGTGTATGTGTGAGTTTGGCCGGCTCAGAATGAGAAGGCTGAGGTTCACGGCAGGTTTCAGGCCGCGGAAAGTCTGCTCGATCTGCTCCAGAAGAATAGTCCGAGAGGTCTCGTCACATTCATCCAGTCCATCAATAACACAGAAGATATGTCGGTCCGACCGGAAGGCTACTTCGACTAACAGGTTCCATAGCGCTTGAGGCTTCTCGAATACGCGAGCGCCGCGATACTCGTGTCTTCTGCAAATTCTGTCGCTGAGAAAATGCGGATGATTCTGAAAGATCTGCGAGAGCAAGCCTCGTAGAATTCCATTTGCAGAGTTTCTTTGCGGATCTTTGGAGTCGCAAAAGAAATAAGCGCATGTATTTGCGCCATCGTCAGCTGCGAAGTGGCTGGTAAGTGTCTCAGCGAGATAGACAGCCATGGTGGATTTCCCTCTTCCAGGACTGCCTGAAAGCCATAAAACACTCTCAACTTCTGGTTCTGGATTTAGCCAGTTTTTTACTTCTTGCACGTCTATGATCCATTCGCAGGTGTGCTTGGCTCGTGGTCCCTGCTGAGACTTGAGCGCATCTTTGGTTTTTGAAGGACTCGACCAAATGAGGTCGCGAAAGAAGATTTCTTTTTGCTTGGCTTTTTGCGCTTGAATCGTGGCGTCTAAAGAGTCAACATTCCGATAAGAACTAAAGAAAGGGTTTATGGCGTACCGCTTTGCCTGCGACGCGCCTCGGACCGCGTGTCAGCCAGAGAGCTCGTGCTTGGCCAAGGATAGTTCCCCAAGAAACTATCTGGAGATAACGGACTGTCGTCAGAGAGACGCGACCTAGAAGATCGCGGCGATTCGTACTTGAATCTTGAAGCGTCCATCTTGATGTTTGTGATATTGTTGAGATCGAGTTACAGACACTCCCGAGTCGAGTCGAGTCAACTCAACTCAACTTCCAACCAACAGTCGGTGTACTAGCACTGGTGTGGTGCGATGCATGCGTCGATTGAGGAAGGGTTAGTACCATATGTCGACTCTCATTAGTGCAAGTGAGACAGAAGTCGCATGACGATGATGAGACGAGATGAGAATGCAAGTACGGTAAAGATAGATAGATATCTATCTACACCAGCTGATGGGTCGTATTCGAGATCGGGTGGAAATCGATACCTATATCGTGGCAGTGGGGTTTCTGCAGAACATTTCATTTCATCTGATTTAATTAATTACGACGCAGCCCAATTGCACGGTAATACTGGCATCAGGGTTCCCCTCGTTGAGCTGCTTAAAGGGGTAAAAAGAGAATGGCTGGTATTAGCCAGGATGGTCTAGGCCCGAGGTCTTTTCAAGGCCCTCAACTTGGCCCATGCAGGCTCAACAGTCAGGTAAAGAAATGGCCATGACGTTGACTTAAACTTGGCTAAAAATTTCGAATACGGGATAAGCATTATTATGTCAATAGACCCAAAGTATCTCCTTTTTTCCACTCTTTTTTATTGAGGAATTTCATCAACATGTTATCAGTCCTCCAAATCTTGACTACCTAGTCAGTGGTTGGTAGACTAGTCGCCTTGTGCCAAGTCTATGTAAGGAATGGCTTCTGAACTTGCTCTCAGCCAATTGCTTGGTTCACTGGGGTTGAACTAAACATCGTTCAATGTAAGAATTTATTGAGATCTAATATCAGAACTGAGAAGCCATGGTGCATAGGATATATTTAATGCACGGAAGGGCTTGGGTTAATGCAAGAAGCCATTTTGACCTGAAATATGGCGACAGAAATCTGATTTTTGATATTTGATTAAATCTCGTCGACCATGTATATGACAATCTGACCAATTCTCAGCTCAATTCAACATAATCAGTGAAACCATCCGTGTACAAGTAATACAAGAGCAAAAACGAGAGAGAGAAAAATATGACACATAAATATCCATGTTCAAACTCAAAACCAAGACAAAACAATAAAAGAATTCGGCAGCAGAGCTGCTAACCAATTACCACAAGGCATCTCACTTCGATACTTTTCCTATTGCAGGGCTCATACCCAGCTTCGAAAAGTTCGAATGACCCATGAGCACATTGAACGTGCTTCCACTGAGAAGATACATCGGCCAAGGGCGCGCTGTCAAAACACTGCAAAAGGAGAACATTGGCTGGTGTCATATCGCTCCAGAAGTGGAAGCGCTGTCTAGGGTTATACCGCAAGGCATATGTCTCGCCGATATAATCCGGGTAGACGTGTCGAACTGGTACAAGGTCTCGACTTTCAAGAGTTTGGAAATCCATGAAGGTAAGCGGATGGTCGGAAACCGGGTCGTCAACAGGCTTCCACACATTCACAATCTTGAACTTTGCCTCGCCAGCCTCAATTCTTGTAGACTCGTGTTCGGGCAAGTGGCGAGACAAGTGAGCAATGGCCCCCTTTATCGATTGGTCAATGTGAATCTTGCGGACCTGACGATTTGGAGTCTTAGTCTCCGCGGCTTTTCGCAGACATTGATCAAATACAACCACGCTTGTACACCCCGGTATGACTTGGCTGATAAGACTCTTCACCCAAGGTAGGTACTTGTTGTTGATATCTTCGGATAGTGTAAAGTCCACGTGGTCAGAAAAGACACCCGCAAGGGCAGCGAAGGAGTGTTGTGCTAAGTGGAAGTCCTCTTCGTGGCCTTTGATGTCATATATGGGCACAGTCACACGGCTGTGAGGGCAATTGCGTTTGCCTGGTGTAGCTTCGGTCTCAGCAATGTACTCAGGGCTTGCATCATGCTCAGGGGCAGAATAAAAGCAGAGTGGTCGGGTCAGCACACGCATGATGCTAGAGATTCGACGAATACAGCTTGTACAAGATCGGAATTGCTAGTCGAAACCGGGATATAGTATGTGGCAAGAAGAGGAAGAATAGAGCTAGTAATTGACAATGCTTTATAAACATCTTCAAGGGCAGCTTGTTGGCAAGTGAGGCATCCTGCTTGAGATGGCGGTCGATGGTAACTTGGCATGAGGTGATGAGGGAGCATGGCCATGCCGTGTCACCCTAAGATGGCCACCGGTGAATGTATAAATGCTTGGCCGGTAGGCTGATTGTATGCGATGCAACCGCGACGTTACCGGCAAAGAGGATTCAGTTGCAATGTCGTTATGCTTGCCATAAGAGAAGTGCAGTGTTCCAACGATAGAACATAGAATTAGAAGTAGGTACCTAGGGCACTAGAGTACGAGAACGCTAGTTATACAAAAAGGGGTTTAGAAACCTCTTGTTCGGCCTTGATCCTGACCAACCGAAAGTCTGTCAAGATTTCCCCAAGATTGGGGGGCCAAATCGATTTGTCCTTCCCAGCAGAACCACGACTACTCGATGAGTTACCCTCTGACTGAGTTTGTTTCGCTCTCTCCAACTTGTATATAGAAAAAACGAGAGTAAATACTGTCAGAATCAAGGATATGACAGCAAAACTCCACAAATGCCACTGGTTCTTTCCTTCATTTTCGGCGATCTGCATGCCAAAGACAGTCTTTCAGCGAGTTAGATAGGTAGGTACTTGAGACCCCATGAAATTGACCAGGCCAGAGGAGGAGGGGCTCACAGCAATGAAGGTAGCTGGTAAGTATACCATGTTGACTATCGTGAGTCGTCTTATGCTTTCGCCTTGTGTGAGGGTGAGTTGAGCATCCTTCCACTGCAGCTCGGCGATTTTCCCAGATATCCGGGACTGTTTGACCGCCACCAAGCTCAGAGCCTTCATACAGTAGGCATCGAAGTTAGTCAAGTGCCTGGGCACCTAGATAGTATGGAGTGTTTGGGATAATGGCTTACAGTGTCAAGGATTGCCGTAGTTCTTGCTCGCAGTGCGTGAAACCTCTGATCAACAACCCTGAGAGCATCCTGCTCTTGAAGAAGTTCTTGCTTGAATACTGTCGGCCATATGAAAACTCTTGATTGGGAGGGAGGATTTGTAAGGTAGTTAATGTATCGGGAATGATACAGAATCTGCCGCTCAGAATAATCTATGTTAAGCAAGAACTTTCGATGAAGCCAATCTGCGCATTCAATCAAAGCATCATCGTCAAGACTTTCGACCTATTCCAAGTCAACTGCCAGCGATGCAAACGATGCATCAGGAGAGATTCCACTTCGGCTCACAGTTTGTTCCAGAAAAACCTCCAATTCATTGAGTAGCAGCTTCCAGGTGGTCTTTATCTCGCGGAGAAGTTTAACAATAAACCCGAAACCGTCGATGCGTAGGTCAGCAAGAAGAGGCTCGTCATGGCTGATAAAATCTAGCAGCCAACTGTTGACCGGCTGTTGCGCTTGTCCAGGAATGTCACAGGCAAAATGCGCTTCGCTGAGATCTTGGTGAGGGTCGTTGAGAAAAATGACCGTCCAAAGGTTTCCATCGTGGCGAATGTGACAAGAAAGTCTCCGAATCACATACACTCGCGAGCTCCTTGAACGAACTGGTATGGTGTCAGTTACAAGATCTCAGATACCAAGCACAAATATCGCTGACCTGATTTGTCGAGGTCGAGAAGATGGATAAGACGGACGGTATGACTCAATTTCTTGTTGTCAACGAATGCTTGAGGGGTATTCCTAGTCGCTCGCCGGAAATCGACATAGGCAAGGTTGAAGTGGGAGAAGTTCCTCGCGCCTTGCAACGTGTTAGATTTGGAAGAAACCGTCCGTGAAAAGTCCCAAGACCACCTACCTCGATCTATCAAAGGACCGGCGAACCACTCTCTATCGCTTGATTGGAACCTGCAGGTCCAAAGCTCATAGTCCATATTGAACATGGTCCCAAGTAGTTGCAGTAAGGGTGCCGAAAGTTTTGATACACTCATGGGTCGAGGGGAATGGATCAGTTAAACTTGTCTTTCATGATGTAGGTAGAATGGACCTACAAAACCCTTATGGTCAGTTCTGGAGAAACCTGTTTCACTTGGGTTAGACTGAGCAAATGGACGAGGAAGAATCCTAGTGCTGGACCTCTTCAGACAGATGGTTCTGCATTTCCTCCACTGCGGTAAAGGAGTGTCGCTGGATTCTTGTTGCACGCCCTTGATCAAATCGTTCAAAGACCTCGACATTATCAACATAGATGGGAGAGACTGGCAATGATTCCAAGTAGGCAGCCAGCCCAGGATTGTCTCTGCCGTACGAATCCATCATCAGGCATTTAAGGTAACTAAAAGCATGCTCAGTTGAAGAATAGGTAGTGTTGATTTCATCACAAGAGCGGGATGAGAACGTCTTAAGCCCTCTAAACCCCTTGGAATAATATTCTCTCTCAATTCATACCTCATTGGAAATTGCTCTAGAGCTCGTAAAGCTACAGGAAAGCTGAAATGCTGTACCACAGCCAGATATTCTCCCTCCCTCAGCCGATGAACCTCGACACCGTCTGTGCAAGTCCAAGGAGTAATTGATTAGCGCAAGCAGCGGGCAACGGCCCGAGTGGTAACACCATGAATCCAGGAGAGTATATGCAGGAGACGTGTTCCCGACCAGTAAATGCAAGGACACGTTGCTACGACCGTAAAAATTTGGTTTCACAGAACCTCATTGTAGACAGGGGGATTCCACAGCAAAGGCTACGAGAGAAGAATCGAGAAAGATGGTAGGATCATGCAGGGTCTGGAATCATTTGTATCGCCTCAGAACACTACACAGTGGACAATCTGGAGCGGAGTTGTGTTCATAACTGCATGTAAGACCAGGCCCTCGCTTTGCATCCAACCGTTTGATATAAACCCCGCATCTTGTGCAAGCACTTGACATTCTCCTCCTTGTCACATCCCTTAATCACAGCTTTTTGAGAGCCTTATTAGTTGCCGTTTACTTGTTCACCTCCTTGTCGTCTTGCTTCTCTAGACTCCATTATTGAATCCAAGTCATCCAGTCACGTTGATCGCCAGCAGTCCCTTGTTTAAAGCGATATGGCGTCACAATCTAGCAAGACGTACGGTTCCAGAGCTGAAGCTCACCAGCACCCCGTTGCTGAACGCCTTTTCAACCTAGCCGAGGCAAAGAAATCCAACCTCGTTGTGTCAGCCGATCTCCAAGACACCCAAAGCCTCCTGAGGTGCGCAGACGGTATGTAATCGATCCACTCGAAACAGAGAGCAGTCTCGCTGATGAGTCCGCCGTTAGAACTTGGCCCATACATCGCGGTCTTCAAGACTCATATCGACCTAGTCAGTGATTTTGGCAATGACACTGTTCAGGGTCTCAAGCTCTTGGCAAAGAAGCACAATTTCATGATCTTTGAAGACAGAAAACTAGTGGACATTGGAAACACTGTCCAGAAACAGTACCATGAGGGCGCCTTGCGTATCTCGGAATGGGCTGATATTGTCAATCTCAGCATCCTCGGTGGCGATGGTATTGTACACGCACTGACCCAAACCATCAAGGATCCAAGCTTCCCCTACTGTGATGAGAGAGCATTTCTGGTACTGGCAGAGATGACATCCAAGGGCAGTCTAGCTACTGGAACCTACACGGACAACTGTATCCAGGTGGCTAGGGAGAATCCAGAGTCTCTTATTGGCTTCGTCGCTACTAGAGCATTTGTAGCTGGCAACGGTGAAACTCATCCTGATGAAGACTTTGTCATTTTCACCACAGGAATCAACCTGGCCAACAAGGGAGACAAGCTAGGCCAACAGTATCAGACCCCCAGTGAAGCCGTAGCACGGGGAGCAGACTTCATCATCGCTGGAAGAGGGATCTATGCATCAGCTGATCCTGTGGAGGCGGCCAAAAAATATCAGGAGGAAGGCTGGCGGGCCTACTTGGAGCGTGTCAAATCCTGAAGGATGAGAGCTTGTGTCAGTTTACCTCCAAGATAACAAACTTGGTTATTCACTCCGAAGATTTATTCTTATCATGCTGTACCATATAGTCTTTGGTCTCCGCCTGACTGCGTGCAGTCTAATCGAGGCCCGTCCTGTTCTTGAAGTCCAAAATGCGCGATGAGGCCGTCGAGCCATTCCATTTTTCTGGGGAGACACAGGATGCAGGAGTAAAACTAGGGAGACCGACCTGCTCTATAGCGAAGCTGGCTGCGACCGAGCCAAGTATAGCTGCTTCTCGTCGATCTTTGGTGGTCTGCAGTCCTGTAGCGAAGCCGCCTAGGAACGCATTACCTGCGCCGGTTGTGTCAACGACCTTGGGAGAGTCGGCGTTATAAAACGCAGGGAACCATCCCGCCTTTGGTTGAGACCTTGACAAAGTCATACATCCGTGTTCCCCGCAACGTATAACAACAATGCCCTCGCCGTCATGTCCGACCCCCGCATCGAGGAAAAGCTGTGCATCCCTCTCGGTGGCCTTTCGACAGAACGAATGCTTTTCAGGGGCGCCTCGGACCAGCGATTCTAATTCTAGATGATTGGGGGAAAACACGTCGACCAGGCGGCATGCTTTAAGGTGTGCCTCTAGATGATTCTGATCGCAAGAAGGGGGTGCAGGTTCCCATACGATCAAGGGGTCCTCTTGCATGTGACGAGACGATAGGCCTGCTACGTGCTTATCAAGGTCATGAGGCGTTGCTAGAAGATGAAAACAGCCCGAGGTCAACAAGGCGGATTGATCGAGGTCTGAGGGCCAAGGTTGAAGTGGAGGAGTGAGGTACCGGAACGTCTTGCCTAGAGGGAGAAAGAATAAGAATCATGTCGAGAATAGGATGGGATACTTGCGTACGACCAAGATCATCGTCTTGGTATTCAAGCAGGCCGCGTGTAGTAGGCTTGTCGCACAGCCATTTGATTTGACAAGTGAGCCCGCAAGCCTGAATTTGCCCAAGCAATGATTCCGGAAAATCAAATCCTGCCAATATGATAGACCCGATAGATGCTGGGTCAGAGTCTTGCATGAGGCGCGCTCCAAGAGTTGCTAATTGGGAGTCTGCATGTTAGACTAGGTACCGTAGGTAGTCATTGCTTAGATGCAGGATTGTGACTGCTAACGAACCATAAAGACCAGACCCTCCGGGAACATCGTAGAGCGTTTCGCGAGAATGATATCTCCGTTCATCTAGAACAATCATGCCCAGCGACACAAATATAGGGCTGCCACCTCGTTGGCGTGCCGACCAGGACTGGCCCATATCGATGATTCGATTCTTGCCGTTTCGGAAACCGCGGTGGCGGTGTTGATTGATGATGAAGGTGAGTGTTTAAGAATGAGGGGGTTTGAGCTGGACTGCCTTGGTTTGTGAATTAGCTCGGGTGGTGAGATCAGGCGAGAATCTGCGCAGTAAAGAGCATGCAGTGTAACCCGGCCGGTGAAAGAGGGCTTGGTCGCAGTGCAGCCGATAGAAAGAAGTAAGGCAGCCTTTGCGGAACGGTGCTAGGTACCTATCTTGATAGTATTCACTGCAGAATTCAGTCGGTGACAAGCAGGGCCCCAAAGTGACTAGGCAGTGATGGGCATCGAGTCCAGTTCAAGAAGCATAACGTAACGGCACTGAACAGATAACGGGCTAGGGCCAGCAGAAATCGGGGTGAGCAGATGGCTGCCACCAGATATCCCACGCATAGAACAATCTCCAGCTTAATGAGTATCAATGAGCCCTGAGAAGATTGTTCTCAACTGCTCGCTCACCCTTACCACGGTTGTCTCTCCATCGACAACTCTCAAGCTCCCGCGCTGCTGAAACAGAGTAATGATAGATGATGTCGCTTCATCGAATGTTTTGAGCCGACCTCGGATTGTTTCATCACTGTCATCGAACCGCCCACGCTGCAATAACCTCTCAACCAAGACATCTTCCGAGCATTCAAGCAGAACGACAAGTTCAATCGGCCCAATAACTTCCTCAAAATATTGGACTTGTTCGAGGTTGCGCGGAAATCCTGGTCAGTTAGCTAGGTATATATTGGGCGAGAGAAGTAGGTCCTGACCATCGAGGAGAAATGCAGAAGTCCCTTTTTGCATAGAGCATAGGATGTGGGACTTGAGAACCTCCAAAGTCACTTCTTTAGGTCAAATAGTTCCAGCCATCATGCTTTTTCTGATGATATCGGCGTATGGGCTACCAGAGCGGTTCATCTCGTCACGTAATATGTCGTCGATGCTGATGTGTTGCAACTTGAATATCTGCTCTAGCCGTTGACATTGAGTGCCTTTGCCTGATCCTGGCCTCCCCGCGACGCCGAAAACTCTTGGTTTACGGGTCTGATCAGGGTGTTGTCGTTCCGGGAGCTCGGTCATATTAAGGGAAACCGGAGGAAAAGAAAACGGGTTTTACTTTTTGGTTATGGTTGAGTTAAGAGGAAAGAGGAAAATATAAAGTTACCTAAGTTATGTTTACTCTTCAGTAATAATTAATTATAAATTTAGATATATTTATAAAATAAGATTATAAACTTTATAAATAATAGATAATAAAGTAAATCCTTATAATAAGTTTTAGTTCTTATAATTAAATAATTTTATAATATTATTATACCTACTTAAATATCTATTTATAAGTTATATATAATTATATATAAATTAATCCTTAAACACTACTCTGTAGATTATCCTTGATCGCTGTATCACCAGCCTTCTCTTTTTACCCTTTAAGCAGCTTAACGAGGGTCATAGATGGAGAGACAGGCACAGAAGAAGTGAAGGAGAGCATTTGTCGGATTTGCCGGGAGCCTCTTCCTCCTACCTAGTTAAAGGATAGAGCCAACAGACCTCTAAGAGTTTCCGCCGCCTTCGATGCCTTGTCTCTTAATTCAGTCATCCTTCCCCCATGCTGACCCAAACCGCCATCGATACGCCATCTCAACACCAACAGGGACAAACAATACAATAGAGACTATTTGTCCAAAGCCCCAGTCATTCCCAGCATAGTCTTGTCCCATGCCCTTCGACATCTCCTCCTGAAGCTTTCTCATTGTGAATATGACCCATAACAACGGCACAGCCAGTCCAATCATGGCAAACAGAGGTAGAATAGCAAAAAGTGGCCTTTCACTGAACCACAAGTTGACCCGTTCTCGCCAACATGGCGCTCTTTCAGGTTCGTTGCTATCCTTCGCTTTCTCGTCGTGATCGTCGTAGTGTGTATTAGGCAGCCCGGCAAGGAGCCAGAATGTGAACGTGTACGTGATCAACGAGGCAGTCAGTTCCAGTCCGTCTATAGACTTATAAGTCGTGGTCTCTCCGAGATTTCTGTAGTCATCAGGGAAACATATATCCTCGACGGCACTCCAATCAGTAGGAGATACCTCTGCAGCTTCTCCCTCCCCAATTGGGCTAACATCAAAAGCATGAATGCATCTCGAGATGAAGGGGTAGAACGACAGTGCAATCGTGACGCTGAGCAACAGCAACCTTGCGTTATGCTTCACGTTGCCCTTGGAATTTGTCCTATCCATTGGCTCTAACAGAGCAACGGGGTATAGCAGTGGCATCATGCTCACAACAGCGACGGCCTGAGAGATACGTGTTTCAATGGCACCCAGGTCTGCAGTGCTGATACCGTAGTCCTTGCGGACGAGTACCGCGATGGTAGCGAGCTGCAGCGATAGCGCAAAGTACGCGGCGGAATCAAAGAAGGCTACAAGGCCGCTCTTCACGATCTGATACCATTGGTTGTTCTTGTCACTGCGCTTGAGTAGAATTACCGCAAGAGAGAGAAAGATGCCGAGCGCAAGCTCAAGAACGTAACCAACCGCAACCTATCGTGAGATGTTAACTACGTTGCTCAGAGAGGATAGTAACAAGACAAACCAACCCCAATGCCTGATATGTCAGGGTTACCTGCGCCATAGATTGCGCTGCATATCTCGTTTTTACACAGATTCAGCTTGTCCTTGTCGAACTGTGTCTTGGACTCGAGATCCTGAGCATATTGACTAAAGTCGTTCAGGACCGTCCACTCAGAACAATCAAGCCCGTTACTAGACATATCGAGCTGTTGACTTTTGGTGATTTTTGCCTAGAAAGTCATGAATAGCGATGAATCTCTGAAATATTAATGATGGGCTTCAGTCTGGTCTCGTCTTATCATATTGCCATATTCGGCACCCAAAGCCACTCAGCTCAGCTGAGCTGTGGTGTGTAGTTGCGGCTGAAGGCAGTGCAATCAGAATGCAGCCAAACCAATAGATGGAATCGCACTAAGCCAATAAATGTCGTTAGTAACAAGTCATTGGATGCGCAGAATTTCAGCTGTATTCCTGGAACTGTGCTGAGCCTCGTTACATCTATCGAGGTTGCTGCCATGAAGACAAGGTCCCAATCCTTCTCAGCCTTGAGTTTAGAGTTGAATACTTTGATAGATACACAAGCTTTCACTCTTACAGAAACACATCGTTCAACAATGTCAAAAGCTATCTTTCGCCTTGTCCTCGGCTTCAATCTCATCACACTGGCCAGGCCACAGACCAGCACCATAGATTCCGGGTCTACTTGCGGATATATCGACGGCGGTAGGCTGATTCACCAACGCCATCATTTTGATACGAGCACTTGGCTAACAATTTGCTGTCAGATGAGAATTTCGCAGTTGAATGCTTGTCCGGCTCTTGTGGATTTCTTGGTTTTTTCGGCCACCGCACTGCCTATGCTGGATGCTGCGATGATATAAGTTGTGCCATCCCAACAACATGTATCGAGTCAGGAACAGCATCCAACAGCCATACTCTGGAGTGGTGAGTTATCCCTTTCATATGAGATAGAATTGAGCTAAAAGTAAATGCAGCACCAGTTATCCACTCTCAGCATGTGGAACATATACATGGCCGGGGCTCTCAGCCTATAGTTATTTCTGTGCACCATCACAAACCACTGTCACAGTAGTGATAGAACCATCCTTGACCGCTGGAATGCCTTCGAGTACTCAAATATTATCAAGTGCTGCACCAGATCTTCCAACAGGGCAGGGATCTCATCCGCCAGAACAGCCGCAACCCACAGAAACGACTCCCTCTGAAGGTCCAAACCTTGGAACTGAAAGTGGTAAGTCGACGTTTGACGGGTCTTCACAGGAGACGGCAGTCGTATTGATCTGGTCATAGACTTAAGCTCGAAACAGAGAATAGGTGCGGGAGTTGGCTCGGGAGTGACTGGCGGCTTGTTGTTAATATTCTTTGCGTAAGTGATCGAACCCCGTCTGTGTATCCATCACCATATTGAGACGACTCTGACGCTTATCAGAATCTTTGGATGCTGCAGACAACCCAGACGTAAAACTAGCCCTACGAGGTCACGCCATATTCCCAAGGCACTGGAACGAAACGATGCTCAAAAGCCAGTCCAAACAGACGTTGTAAGGCCTACAACTGTTTGATCCTGGCTTGCTTGTCGCAAACAGACCTCGGGCTATAACATATGAAACGACACTTGGCGCTGCTTGCATATGATGCGTCCGTTGATGCAGTTACGAAAAGCAAATATCGAGTGATGATGACCATCAGGGAGGACTATACAAAATCGAAATCCGCAACTTTCAATAGTCTTGTATGGTTGGGATGTTATTATAAAATCAACCATCTCGTCCAACGGGGCTGAGACCCCACAGGTAATGAGACATAGACGGGCGCGAAAGGACAGCAAATGTCTCTGATACTGGCATCTTGGTTTCCAGCGCCACCAGGCAAGAATGCAGGGAGACAAGAACCCATGCAGATCAGGGTGTCATTGGTGGCAAAGCCCATCCGTCTTGAGGTATATGATCCGACAACTTGGAAACCCAAGCTCAAGCCTTGGAAGAAGAAACTCTGCATCTTGGCCCTGATGGCACTAGCAATGCAGACCAAGAGAGAGACACCAGCGGCGCAGCGCCTTAATCTCCATTATCGCAGTTGTGTATGGATAAAGCGAGGGTGCATCAATTTAAGATTGAATCGTCCAAAAATAGCTTGACGAGCTGATCAATCAATCTCTCGGGTACCCAGAACATCGCCGGTGCAAGGTTGGATAAGACCAGCAATCAACGGTCCGCATGCCAGCGGACGGCCACCAACACCTATACCCGGCTCGGGAGGCAAGGAAGTGCTAATAAAGAAGTTTTGTGCAGAGACAGGGTCCGAATAATGTGAAGATGTAGCAAGTTTTATGCCAGAGCATGGCACAGGCCGCTTCGAGGTGCAGGCATTGCTTCACCGTATCTACGTCCAATAAGTGAAAAGGACGCAGGATCATCCAAACGCGTTATGCCCAGCATTCTTATTTTGTCAGGATGAGACGGCAAAACGTCCGACAAAGCACAAAAACGGTCTTGGCGAAGGGCTCGGAACGCAAGCCACGTTGGCGCCGCAATGTCTAGAACAGGGGAAGACTGTCCAGCTATGTATCATATCACTCGTTGAAGTTGTTGATGGTTGACGGGCTCATGCCCAGTATCGGTCAATGAGTAAGGACTGAGACTTGTGCATATCCGTGAGAATTCCGTGGGCAATATACGAAGCAATGCAATGCGACAAAGCGTCTCGGCAGATTCGAGACGAGGCGGCATGACCGAATTGAACAGGCTCAGCCCTCCGTGATCCGGCTCCAGAGTCTTTAATAAATAGCGACAGTTGGAACAGTTCGCCTGAAATGATTAATTGAAGGTCATGGAAACACTGCTCCAAGATGAATACCCACAGGTCCCTTGATCCGAATCAATCACCCTCCATGGGGTTTTGACTTGGCGCAGATTTCAAAGCAATCGCGAAGTTGGAAAATACAACGGTTTGACCTATCTCTTGGCGGTCGTAGCAGGGATCACCTTCTTCAGGTCCCTCTGCCAGCAGAACCCGAATCTGCCTTGCCATCCAAAAGCCCTGGAGCGGGTTCGGAGCTTTGTCAGAAATTAGTTATGAATTGTCCGGCTCTTCAGCCATATTCCTTGCTTCGCACGGCTCCTTATACAGCCACATAAGTTAATTAATTCTCCTTTCTTTTTCAGACCCAAGCCAAGATCGATTCCTAAGAGTCTTACGTATCCATTGCTGTATGTTTCTAGTTAGTTGGTTTCGATCATCGATCTCCTGCATTGGTGTCCAAATAGCTAGCTATAGCTGCTGGAACTCTGCGAACAAATCGCATTGCCAATTGCTTACTGGCTCTTATATGAAGGAGGTCGGCATGACCCACGGGTGACATTCGAGCGAGGGCGGTCCAAGACTTTGCTTTGTCAGTGGACAAAAGGGGAATATCCTGTCGCTAATGTAGGAACCCCGTCGTATAAACGCAGGTCGGCTTTGGCTTAATTAGTGATAACCTTAGTGAAAGACGCACAAAACAGGAATTGTGCCTTGATTCGTGGCATAAAACCTAACCCGAACAAGCCCACAATGACTTTATGCACCTGACTGATGGGGACCTGATGGGACCTGGAAGTGGACTCGAGAACCGCGGCGTATTTTCCAACAAGCGTGTGATCGACGGACTTAGGGTCGATTCAGCTGAAAGGGTCTTTTTCACTGAGATCAATTTCTTTGCTTTGCCAAAAGCTTGGCCACGTCTCAATCTCTGACAGGCTTCCTCATTGTTGCCAGGTAGCGATTGGGTTTGCACTTTGAAAAGTCTAAAACTTTGACAACGGGGCCGTTTGGGCGTGACGGCTTGGCCAACGAGATTATACGGAGAAGGCGGCGTTTCTAGGTCGCGTTTCAACTCTGTGACCGTCGTTGTATATCGCGAAAATGATTGCCCCATGAACCACCTGCAACCGATGACCCGACAGTGGCTGCTCAAAGATATCCCCCCCGAGTCATCTAGGTACCCCAGGCAATCTCGTTTCTGAATACTTGCAGGGCTGGATACCGAGAGATTGGTTGCTGGTCGGGCTGCACTTGGCACGATCTGACTGATGCAACTTCGATAACACTTGACTCGATGGCATCCGCCAGCAAACAGTAGACCCGGCATTGTGCAATGGCAGAGGAGGCACTGTATCGGCGTTGTGACCACAGCATTCGTACTGCATGCTTCGATCCTTGATCGAATTGCCGGGGGTGCAGTGCAGACAGACCACTAACACCAAAACCACCACTGCAACGCTCGTATCTGTGCTGAATTGCCGTTTTGTCACCCTATCTTGCCCAAAGAAGGACGTAAGCGCTTTCCAGCAGAAATGCTACAATTCCGTTATATTTCAC
Organism: Fusarium sublunatum; assembly: GCA_013623665.1. Lineage (NCBI taxonomy): Eukaryota > Fungi > Ascomycota > Sordariomycetes > Hypocreales > Nectriaceae > Fusarium > Fusarium sublunatum. Next base: position 47,035 of record JABFFF010000053.1, read on the forward strand.
TGGACTATTATCCACTGCTGCATTCTCCGTCACAAGCCTCATCAGACACGTGGATCAAGACGGCCATGACCGACCACCATGTGTTGATTGCTGACGCGCGCCTCCTTGTGGATTCAATGTTGATCTCATGCTTGAGCATGGCGCGCACAAAATTTGCACAAGGATGTGATGAATGTTGTGAAACCTTCCAGACCAGGATTGCTTCAAGCTGCGGCGTGCTACCGCGGGGGTGCATTGACGTGCAAATGAATGTTTGAAGTCTCCACTTGTGCGGTAAGACTGCCAATTCACTTGATCGCCCCGAGCTCGAGCTTGAATATGCCTCGGAACAGGATGAATAGCCTCTCAAGTCCCTTTGAAAGTCGTGAACCCAATGTATGTATGTATATATACGGCATCTTCGATAAGCCCTTTGGGTGCAGGTTTTTTTTCATATCCAGAGCCGCCCGACGCCGTACTCATAAGCCACTCATGTCGTGGTTTAAACGGGTAAATTGATTGACTACTTTGGCGTTCTTTCAATCAAGCCGAGATTGGCCAAGATCTGCAGGATAATCTCCATTTTGGGATGATGGAGGGTGAGGTACGTAGTCGACTATACTGTTCCTGAATATCATCCGCAGACTGGTCATGAACCACATGCAAGTAGAGTTTGCACCAACAACCGCAACGAAGCCACCGTCGACTAAGGCACTGTTCAGCTGGCTAAGCATCAATAACGGGTTTTGAATACATCGGGCGGGAGTTGGTATAGAGAGCGTCGTTAGGGCACAACGTTTTACGTGGACCGCGTATTCCAATGGCGGCAGCACATTCCATGTTTCCATCTCGAGGTATTGGATGAGGTGGCTTGCTTGTAGGCGGGTTCAGCGGTCGTAGCGCCTCGAGCGGTAGCCCCCGACACACGCCGTGAAAGCATCACAGGGGGCGTGGCCGTGGTTCAGGGGGTTTGATGAAATCCAGGGGATGGGATATGTAGAAGCAGTGGAGTCGGGGGCAGGCAATAAGAAACGAAGGACAGATGCTTTGTGGTGCAATGCCGTACTTGCTTGCACGTACAAGTAACGAAGCCTTCGTTAACGAAATCAGTGTCAGTGACTTTTCTTGTTCAACAAAGGACCGAGCTGCAAGTCGCTCATGCTCGAGTCGCCGTGGCGGCTTGGGCGGTTAATGGAGTCGCTTCTCGATAAACCGCGCTTTTAGTATTGATGCTTAACGCCTTGTGATTCCATATTCGGCCACGGGTTGATGATCATGAGGGATAGTTGATGGTATTTGTGATATGCGTCCTGTCTTGCTGCAGATGAATGCTTCCGTGATGTGGTGTGCTTCGCGTTTGCGCTGCGTCCTGTAGCTGACGAGCACAGTGGATAATGGTCAGTTGTTTGCAGTTGTTCACAACGGTATTGCTCAGTTTGTGCTGCCTTTATTCACAACCCGACAGTGATTCATCATTGGATGCTGAAGTGACCCAGCCAATTAAGGCAAAATATTCCTGTTAGTGCTCGGAGTGAGCTACGTCCTGATGTTCCTATTGGCGAGTCAAAGGGCGGTTTATGCTGTGCTCGTAATAAGTTGTGCAAAAAGAACCAGACCTCCTTGGCTTATCCACCAAGGAGCCCAAAAATGATCCCAAAATGGTGGCCAAATCCCTGCTATATCCCTGAAGCCGACTCCACCGGCTGGGTAGTCCCCTGCACCCCCTGTTCCTTTGTCTCGCCGTCTCTTACGCTTACTGGCTGGTGCTCTGACGGCCCTGGGACTTGCTTTGGTTGGCTCTCTCGCTCCCCTTCACTAACTTCCCTTTCCCTCTGACTCGCTTCGCTTCGCTTCCTCTCCTCTTCTCCCATCCCCATCCCCATCCCCATCTCCTCTTCCAACAAAACAAGCCACTACCTCCGGCCACTCGTTCGTTCCAGTCCCTCATTCACCTCCCCCCACACTCTCAAAGCGTTTGTTCTTCCTTTACCTTTGGAGAGTATTGTGGTCATCAACTCGGCCATCAGATATCTCCTTTCATCTTTGAGTCATTTTTCGTTCTGTTCATGATCAGAGCGTCTTGACCTTGCTTGTCCAACTGCTTCCTTCAGTGTTCCACGACACGACACGAACGATCGATCCCCCTCGTTCTCTTCGTCATCAACCTCCCAACGAATCGACAGACGTGTTGCATGAAGCAAGCCATCGCTTATAATCTGTGGCCTCGATTCACATCGAATAAAAGCTGCATAACGTTTCCGCTTCCACCGACGACAACAAGGGCAACTTGGTTCGACTCGCCAACCCAAGCTTCTGTCTACTGCTACGCTTCGATCCTGTGTTAGGTATTGGACAACCGTGTCGGCTTAGAACAACGCCAGCCGAAAACTCGACTATCGGATCCGACTTGCCTCGATTCCAGTTGATCTGATCCGAGGTCCACGTCAATAATTCGTATACTACATACTCGCTCAAAGCAGATACACACAATCCACGACCATGAAGACATCAACACTCGCCACATTGGCCGTTACGGCTGCCGGTTTTCTAGGAGTCCACGCGCAAGACAAGGGAGCTCAAAGACCCGTTGAGGAACCCGTCCTGAACCAGATGACTTCTCAGGGGTGCTGGAAGTCTAATGGCAACATGAAACAGAAGATGAGTGGAACAAAGGTATCCAGTGGCTCATGCTTCGACGCATGTAAAAAGGATTATCCCGTCTTCAGTCTTCAGGGTGACAAGTGCTTTTGTGGCGAGACGTACCCTGCAGATGGTGATCTAGTTGACGACGACAAGTGTAACTGGCCATGCCCTGCCTATGGTTTGGAGGCCTGCGGTGCTCTGAAGGGATACTACTCGGTTTTCAACACTGGATTGGAACTAGCACCTGACAACTACGAGCCGAAAAGCTCAACGACGAGCGCTGCTGCATCATCAACATCAACATCAACACAGGCTACTGCTGCGTCAAGCACCGTTGCGGAATCTGCTGCTGCCACAGAATCCGACGATGCTGCAACAACTTCAGAAGCACCTTCTGAAGACAAGAAGGATGGTCCTAACGTCGCTGCCATTGCCGCTGGTGTAGTCGTTGGCGTTGTGGTTGCTGCTGCTATTATCGGTGGTGCTGTCTTCTTCGTTCGTCGCCGACGCAATGCAGAGATTGAGGAAGAGCATCGTCGAAACGCCGCCGTCAATGCTTTCATCAACGGCTCCAAGCCTCCTGGTAGCAGTGGTAGCATTTCTATGACTGACTCTCGCCTTGACCCCGTCATGGCTCACCGACGACTTAGCGATGGAAGCATTGCTGATAACCAAGACTATTCGCGAAGGATCCTCCGGGTACGTTGATGAAGCTCACATGGATGCCGATGACATGGCTAATGACTTATTAGGTTACCAACGCATGAGCATTTTGCCAATACTAGGGCTTCAAAGCCAATCACCTCCCAACCTTGTTATCCTCGGCATTTACGGCGTTTTCGGGATGATAGCTCATGTCTATTGGCCGGTCGATTCACACCAACGATCTGGCGGCGTTTTGACTCTTTTCTGGGCGTAGGAATAGACATCTTTCTACTATTTGCGTCTGCGGAAATTACGACTGGATTTGATCAATCATGTTCCACGGCACGCCGGCCACCCCTACGCCGTCCATTCCTTACCTCCTTACTTTTTACCAATAAAGCCTTCACCGAAGCGACCGAGGAAGATGGGAGTAATGCCGCAACTGCTCTTCCACAAGCCATCGTCCTCTGTCTCCGTTTCGGCGTGGATGTCGTCTCCGCATGAGGGCATTTCAGCGGCAACTATACCCGCGCGTAATCGGCACGTCTGTTTTCTTTTCTTCATGACTGGGAGTCCTACGTCTCCTATGTACAAATTCTCCCTCTGTTTATTGAGTAGGGTGGGGGGGTAAATCTAAAAATCGGGGGACGAGTGGTCCTCTTGGGATATCGGACAGGGTGCTAGGGAGCAAGGTGTCACATAAATACGGTGGGATGCAGGAGGGATGCCAACCCCGTGGGTGGAAACATAACGATTGGGGGTTGGCGGATAGTGCGGGATATCCTATCGTCGCTTTATTTACTTTTCTCTTGGTCGTTATCTTTCCCATACCCTTGGCCCATGGTTGTGGTCATGGTGTCGCCTGTATGTAGGATTGCGCATAGCTATACAATACCACTTGGGACATGAGATGCTGGTTCATTGGTTCTGAGTTTTGAAGTCCACTGGTGCGGTAAGGTCTAGGTCATGGTCAAACTGTAGTAATTGAATGGTTGAAAACGATCCTTTGTAAGCTCTGGGTTTTCTGTTGACATTCCTGTGGCAAAGCTTCTGGTGACTTCATTGCTGCAGGGTCTGGCAGGTGAAGTACTGTCCTTGGATACCCTGATACTAAGGTTGTTTCTCTAGGCGAGTGGCGCTTTTACTTCTGCTCTGTCTGTCTAAGTAAATCGACGTGTTGTTATCCATGTTGAGTTGATCTTACCATGATGCTGCCATATGATACGTGATTTGGTGACGCCAGTCTGATCTCGACCTTGAGATAGATCACGAAAGTGTACACACAAAGTGAAGAAAAGAGACCTGTAAGCGAGCAATACAGTATTATTCGTGAATATCTTATAGAATGAAGTCAATGGCCGCAGTATAGGGAGAAAGGCTGTAGGGTAGATAGACAGCACAAGCTATCACGTGATGCTTGGAGCTTCAAGCTTGTCGCGATGCAGTCGCGTTGGAAAAGTTCCTAGCGCAGCAAACCCAACCCAAACATTACGATTCTACACTCCCGACTCCCTTTGAAACACACAACGCTCGATCGCTCTATTAACTCAGCCGAGTAGTAGCTCTTGACACAAGAGTTTACATCTAAGCTTTGCGTAGGGCTCACCGCCCGAGCTCGACTTTACCACCATGAGCTCCATTCCAGCGCCTCGAATCCGTCGCACGGCGCAAAACACACAATTCACGTAAGCCAAGCTCTATCAATGTCGGTTATCGACCAAAAGAGCAGCTACTCACATAAACAGATACAATCTTTCGCGCCGCGTCAACGATGTACAAACCTACCCTGTTCAGTCACCTCAAGGTGCAACTATCATCATATACGGCCACGAAAACGGCGTGACCATCGCATGGCGAGGAGGCAAGCGATTCAAAGCTGCCAAGAAGTCACACCAGCATGAGAAGCAGAATGGGACCTCGGAGGACTCTATCATGATCATAGACTCGGACGACGACGAACCCCCAGCAAAGTCCAAGACGGCATCTCACTACGAGGACAAACCACAATTCGAAAACGAGATCGAGGATAGCCCCTACCCTGAGATCATACAGACCTTGGACCTCGCGCTTGGAACGGCAGTGCTGAAGGTCGCGGTCCTGCCTATGACCCCGACACCTGCAAAGGACGCTGCATGGGGCGGAGCTAAAATATTGACCGAGAAGATGGTATTTACTGTGTCGTGTGTTACCAACGATGTCTACGTCATCACACTTCCTCTTACTCCCCCCTCACCCGAGAGTAAGGCAAGACCAGAGCTCAGAAATGATCTTTTGGCAGGCAAGGCTGGCTCTGGAACTTGGGGTGAGTCGCTTATTCTCCTCGGCGGCCAGAGCAAGCACAGCGAGGGCATTGCCATGAACCTCATCATGCCTGGTGCCACCGAAAGACCAGGTACGAAACAACGGGCAGTTATTGCTTCCCACTCGCGCGAGGCGTCTGGTGTGCTCCGACTGTGGGATGTGCCCCTAGACCCCAAGGACAAGCCATCAAAGGCCCTGGAACCTTTCCAGACCGAGTACCTGCCCGGTCCGCTCAACAGCATATCCTTTAACACGACACATACTACTCAGTTACTTGCTGTCTCAGCGCTGCAAGGCGTCCGGATCTACGACTTCGCTCGGCCATCCTTCACCCCTGATGCAGATGCAATTGGACCTTTCCCTGTCCAGGGATCTTGGCTTCTTTCTTTATACCAACCCTTTGCCCGTACTTCGTCCACAAGGAAACCGATCATCGATACTGCTTGGATAGCTCATGGGCGCGCCATACTGGTCCTCCTCGCTGATGGCATGTGGGGTATCTGGGACATTGATGGTGTTAGTCCTAGCGGATCAGGTGCCGCTCTCTCAAGCAAGCTTAAGTCTGGAGTCAAAGGAGCCGCTCTGACGGCTTTCAGTGTTTCTGGTCATGTGGAAGGAACAAGCGCACTCCGAAGCGTTGCGACACAGAATACAGAGCACAGTACCGGAGACTTTGCGCCCATGACTCCCCACACTCGACGACAAGCTACCGCATCCCTAAGTTCCGCTATGACTCTGGATCGCCTGGCTACGATCCGAGGCGGCATCAAAGTGGCCTCTTTACCAACCAGTGGAAACGCGATTCAGGACGAGATAGTTGTTCTTTGGGTAGGCGGACTGGAGCACGTCTGTGTCATCCCTGGAATATCACGGTTCTGGGATTCACAAGTCCGAAAGGAATCTGGAGCGGGTGGTGACATTTTTAGCGGAGGGCAGACCATCAAGATGATTAAACTCCTAGATTTGTCTACTGGTCTTCTCGGAGAGAGATGTTCTGGTGTTGGCCTGTTGATAGACCCAGATCACATCAGTGCTGCTCAAGAAGGAGGTCTTCCCGCCGATGTCCTTGTTCTGGGCGAGTCCAGGATTGTTGTCGTGCGGGAGGGAGAAGACGGGCCCGGCAAGATAGTCGGTGCGGTGGCTAACACGCGAAGAAGACTTCTGTTCTCGAAGGGCGATAAATCAGATGCCATTATCGTTCACGGCAATCAAACAAGACCTGCTAGGACGTTGTTCAACCTGAGCACCGTCAAGCCGGGTACGCTGCGGCTCCGGTCTGCCTCTGGGAAACATGATATCGCGGACGAGGCAGACTCCGCTCTGCCGCTTTCACGACCGACAGTGGGCTTTGACTTTATGGACACGTTGAATGCAGCGGCGGACAACACGGACGACTTTGCGGGACGGGATGTGGAAGTTGAGATGTTGGACATCATGGAGATCGACAAGACACTTGACAGCATGGACAATGGCCGAAGAAGGACATGAGGCTGTCTGATAAAATTGCGCCACTGAGATTGAGGAACTGACCAGAATGAGTAGATGCCAAGGACGAGATAATGAAGAGTGCTGGGGACGGATTGTACGATACCCAACCACACGACATACATGCGACCCAAACATGTGCCGGTATCATTCCAGATTGTGAGACGATGTCGTCCTTGTGAAATTGATTTCCCCCATCATTGTGACATGTTCCGCACGGCAAGGTGGAGCGCAAGGAGAGACCCATCCTTGACTGCTCTGTATTCCGAGCGGTATATCAAAACGAAGTACTCTGGTGCTTGGTCGACGCCTCGGTGGAGGGATTGGGAGAGGTTTACGGTGCCTTGAGCGCCTTTCTCGTGGCTTTCCAGGGTGCGTCCTGCTATCTGCTGGCTGATGGGTTCTCTAGATTCTTCGGGCCTTGCTCCGATGACGATGGGGAACTCTTGAGGTCGGCGGGGGATGCGATGGCCTGGGCTGGGAGCAGTGAGCGTCGATACATTTATGATTCTGTCTATAGCTGTATTATGCTTTTATGGCAGTCTTGACTTCAGGACAGTCAAGACTGTAGAGCAATAAGAAGAAGAAATACGTTAATAATTAACTATATATTCTGAACGTATTTTTCTTATTTGAAAGTGTTAGGGTCAAAAAGGCAGTGAAGTTGAGAGAATTGAAGGACTTTCATGACCTGGGCTATGGACCTTTACTGTTGACATCTTGGCTGTTTTTCTGACTTTAACATTTTCAAATAAGAGAAATGCGTCAGAGGATCTAGTTACTTATTTAAGAGGGTGCATAATCTGAATATTTCATTTTCATAAAAAAACTCTGGCTATCCAATCTGGCACCTTTTCTCTTCAGTCACGTCTCTTTTCATCTGGAGTTGAAGCTAAGCTAAGCTCCAGGCTCCAGCTGTAGGTGTAGGTGGAAGTGTGGGGCTAATTAAGATCCCTGTCGTTTCCGTCGCGACAGGCGCGTCATGACTTCCATTTCCACACGCGTTAAGTCTCTTCTTTCCCATTTGCACCTCTCTTTTTTCGGGCTTATTGATCAAGTGCCTTTTCTCTCCTTCTCATCAAAACCTACCTCTTCAACCTAAACCACCTTCATTCCCTCACAAGTTATACCAGAAACATCAGAGGAGAGTAACAGCCAAGATGGGTATCAAGCAGCTCTTCCAGATTATCAAGGAGGAAGCTCCAGATGCTGTCAAGGAAGGCGAGATCAAGAACCAGTTTGGTCGCAAGGTCGCCATTGTGAGTCCTCTCCGTTCTCGCAATCATTTTTCTTCTAGGAAATATCCTAACAACAATTTTAGGATGCATCAATGAGTATCTACAGTTTTCTTATCGCCGTACGATCCGAAGGCCAGCAGCTCATGAACGAGAGCGGCGAGACGACATCACATCTGATGGGCATGTTCTACAGAACTCTCCGCATGGTAGACAACGGGATCAAGCCCCTCTACGTATTTGATGGTGCGCCGCCCAAGCTCAAGTCTGGCGAACTGGCCAAGCGTTTCCAGCGCAAGCAGGAAGCCACCGAGGGCCTTGAGGAGGCCAAGGAGACTGGTACAGCAGAGGATGTGGAAAAGTTCTCGCGACGAACTGTTCGTGTTACCCGGGAGCACAACGCCGAGTGCCAGCGTCTGCTCAAACTGATGGGTATCCCTTACATCATTGCGCCTACTGAGGCCGAGGCCCAATGTGCTGTCTTGGCTCAGGCCGGTAAGGTGTATGCAGCCGCCAGTGAGGATATGGATACCCTTTGCTTCAACACGCCCATCTTGTTGCGCCATCTCACATTCAGTGAGCAAAGAAAGGAACCCATCCAGGAGATTCGTTTGGAGAAAGTACTCGAAGGATTGAACATGGAGAGGAAGCAGGTATGTTACATGATATACCATGAGTATTGTCCTATTCTGACCATGTTGTCTAGTTTGTGGATCTTTGCATCCTACTTGGCTGCGATTACCTCGATCCCATTCCCAAGATCGGTCCTAGCACCGCTCTCAAGATGATTCGCGATCATGGCACACTGGAGAAGATCGTGGAGTCAATTGAAAAGGACCCTAAGAAGAAGTACGCCATTCCTGACGACTGGCCTTACAAGGATGCCCGAGATCTATTCTTCGAGCCAGATGTGCGGCAAGCTGACCACCCTGACTGCGACTTCAAGTGGGAAAAGCCCGATATCGAGGGTCTTGTACAGTTTCTCGTCACTGAGAAGGGCTTCTCAGAAGACCGTGTTCGCAGTGGAGGTGCCCGTCTTGAGAAGAACCTCAAGAGCTCCCAACAAGCTCGACTAGAGGGTTTCTTCAAGCCAGTCCCCAAGACGGAAGCCGAGAAGGCAGCACACAAGCGAAAGCTGGAGGAGAAGAACGAGGAAAAGAAGAAGAAGCTCAAGCAGGAGAAGAAGGACAAGGCAGCTGCCAAATCAAAGCCACGAGGTACTGCGTGATTGGGCTTGGGGTTGGTGTTTGGAGGCAAGAAGTGACGAGAATCTAATGCCCTGAAAGAAGGAAAAGAATATTACGGGTGGGAATGGAGTATCGGAGTTTTGGGACTGTGTAGTGCGCACCCCTTGACGGCCTCAGTATCGTCAGTGCACCGGGCTTGCTTGTACTTGCTATTTAGAGAGATATGGCCGTAGTATCGACTGTGGGAGAGGGAAAGGGAAAATGCAACTAGTTCTGCAAGAAGATGGACCCTGACTGCTTATGAAGGCCGTACACTGACTGGTGCGGTACGTATTTAGCTTCAAGTTTCGAGATTATGGGCGGTTGCGGCTCAGCACAACTAACCAACCAGACAAATGAATATAATAAACACATGCTCGAACGAAAACGTTGGCCCCTGATAACTACTTACTCCGCATCTCCAATCTAGATTGTCTCCCCCACGGGGTTTTTCCCTTGTGAAGCGAGTCGTGAAAAAGTACCTCGGAGGCTGAATGCATGCATTTGGCAATGCTTGGTCTCTGATTGGACAGCACCCAAGAACCTCGGCATCATCCACAAGCTAATGTCATGACATCAACGCCGCCATGAGGTGTCTCAGCTCTTTCACATGCTATGAAACCAAGCGAGGCGGTATCACCTAGTTTTAGGCACATGACCGTGGCCGCATCGAGTAATGCCGTGAGGAAAATGCGACTCATGACTCTCAGCCAAGTTTCCTCAGACTAAGACGAACCAAAATATGGGGGAGTTGTGCATTTGGACATGTGATTGTAATACTACCTGCGTTTTTGCCGAAGCATGGAAATTTAAAAAAGGATTACTTACTATCAAATACTTTCTACTCTTCTCCTTCATCTTTTCTTCTTGTTATATTCCGTGTTGTCGTGACCCTGCCCCTTGTATCCGTGATACCCCCTGGTGGTTCTTTGATTTCGACACTTCTATTCTCATCTCACTCTCACAAACCACAGAACAGTCCCAATCATGTCTGGAGTCTTCACCACGAGCGACGTTGCGTCGCATAACAAGCCTGGAGACTTGTACATCATCGTCGACGGCGATGTCTATGACCTGACTAAATTCCAGGGTGATCACCCAGGTATGCTGGCCATGATACGCGCGCCATGACAGGTACCTAACCCCCAAAACAGGCGGCAAGAAGATCCTCCAGCGCGTTGCTGGCAAGGACGCCTCAAAGCAATTCTGGAAGTACCACAACGAGAGCATCCTCAAGAAGTACCAAAAGCAACTCCAGGTCGGCTCTCTTGATACCAAGCCCAAGGCTCCCGAGCCCAAGCCCGAGGCCAATGCTGCGCCTGTGCCTGCGGCCCCTACACCCAAGACTGTCAAGACCGTTGAGAAGGAGGTTGCCAGCAAGGAAGAGGATGCTGAGGCCCTTGAGCCCTTTGGCGACCAGATTCCATTTGCCGACCCTGCCTGGTATCAGAGCGTAAGTCATTGTCATCCTTCTCTCATAGATCTAGTATTGACGCGTCTTAGTACCACTCACCCTACTTCAACGAATCTCATGCAGCTCTCCGTGCCGAGGTCCGAGAGTGGGTAGAGAACGAGATCGAGCCTCATGTCACCGACTGGGACGAGGCCAAGGAGGTCCCCGAGAAAATCTACAAGGAGATGGGTCGACGCGGCTATCTCGCCGGTCTTCTAGGCGTCAAGTACCCAACCCAATACGCTCCCCAAGGCGTCAAGTCCGTACCGCCTGAGAAGTGGGATCTCTTCCACGAGATGATCATCACTGACGAGCTGTCACGTACTGGCTCTGGCGGCTTCGTCTGGAACATCATTGGAGGCTTCGGCATTGGCTGCCCGCCTCTCATCAAGTTTGGTAAGAAGGAGCTCAAGGATCGTATCATGCCTGGTATCTTGAGCGGCGAGAAGCGCATCTGCTTGGCCATTACCGAGCCTGATGCCGGTAGCGACGTTGCCAACTTGACTTGCGAAGCTAAGCTGAGCGAGGATGGCAAGCACTACATTGTCAACGGCGAGAAGAAGTGGATTACCAACGGTATCTGGGCTGATTACTTCACCGTCGCCGTCCGAACTGGTGAAGCTGGAATGAATGGCGTGTCCCTGCTTCTCATTGAGCGTACTGAGGGTGTTTCTACTCGTCGCATGCCCTGCCAAGGTGTTCTCTCTTCAGGTACAGTTACTTCCACCTCATATGAAAAGCAGTCATGCTTACAAGCTTAGGAACAACATACATCACCTTTGAAGACGTCAAGGTTCCCGTTGAGAACTTACTTGGCAAGCAGAACCAGGGTTTCAAGGGTAAGTCTAACTGGGCAATGCATACCTGAAACATAATTCTGACAATTTGCAGTTATCATGACCAACTTCAACCACGAGCGTATGGGCATTATCATCCAGTCCCTCCGCTTCTCTCGTGTCTGCTACGAAGAGTCCGTCAAGTACGGCAGCAAGCGACGCACCTTTGGCAAGAAGCTCATCGACCATCCTGTCATTCGCATGAAGCTCGCCCACATGGCCCGTCAAATCGAGGCCTCATACAACTGGCTCGAGAATCTCATCTTCCAGTGCGAGCGCATGGGTGAGACTGAGGCCATGCTGCGACTAGGCGGACCTATCGCCGGTCTCAAGGCCCAGTCCACTCTCACCTTTGAGTTCTGCGCTCGAGAGGCCAGTCAGATTTTTGGCGGCCTGAGCTACTCGCGAGGTGGCCAGGGCGCCAAGGTCGAGCGGTTGTATCGTGATGTGAGGGCGTATGCTATTCCTGGAGGTAGTGAAGAGATCATGCTTGATCTGAGCATGAGGCAGAGTTTGAGGGTGGCCAAGGCGGTGGGCATGAAGCTGTAAACATTCCCGATTGGGGGCTTTTTGTACAAGTATTGCACCGCATCTTGGGAGTTTTGAAGATTTCTTGATTATTGGCCATCCATCGACGAGGATATACGGCCAAGTTAGAGCGAAGAATGGATACCATTTTTGACATCACAACTATAAAGAGATGAGGCACGCGTTTCTTTATTCCAATTGATCATGATGCCACTTATTGTGGTTTAGTAGATGCTATTGGTCAATTCGTCTTGTTTACTCCCTGCAACTGTAATAGTTGTGATGGGTGACATTGATGCATGGTTCCTACCATGTAACCAACCTGATTGGCCTTATGAAACCCAATCGCTACACCAAAATACGTGCGATACAATTCTCCAACGACATAAGCTGCACATAGTAGAAGTTCCATTACATCTTGTTCCATAAGCAACATGAGGAAGCTGTAGACTTGAGCAATAAAGGTATACCTCGCGTATCACGATAGATAGAGTTGGGTCATTGCGTTAAGCCGGGAATTGACCTGCTTATACCGAGTACAAAAAGGTAATCAACGAACTCTATGTGCCATGATTTTATACATAAAAGCTACGGAATGTCCCATTGAGAAGAGGTTGATATCCAACTCACTTGGCAAATTCCACGCACCTATCCATCTACCAAAGCTACCTATCTACTGTTCTGCTCTACCTACCTCCTCAGCTCAACTCAACTCAGTTGACAAAAACCGGGCTGCCCCGCCAACACGTGACCGAGAAACGCAGGGCCTTCCGCCGCAATGAGGCACACACCATCGTCACCTTCACCTTCAAACTCCCAGCCTGAGCCTGCTCAACTTCTTCCTCCACACCAGAATCACACATCAAAGCACTCGACGACGACCAACAACCTCTCTATACGACTTAGACTACGCGCCTTCATCTAAACAAACTTCTCTCATCCCCGAGCCGCTTCTTTCTCGGGTACTGCATCGATTTTCGTCCGACTCTCCCCACACCACACGACGCCTGCAGCTTGTCGCCTGCTGCCCCCCCTCGCGCACGCATTCTCGAGAGGCCGACCTCTGTGCTGTTTTGCATATAATACCTCCCATATCTACTTTCCTTCGATCCGTAGACGGATCCTATACACGCAATGACGGATCAGCTAGCAGACAAGCTGAAATCCACCCAACTCAGGTCCGCTGTGCCGTCCTAGCGGCCCTTGTGAGCTTGGACTAACTCACAGCAGTGACGGTGCGCCCGCCGCGAGTGACGACTGGAAGAAGAACCTCAACCTCCCCGCAAAGGACAACCGACAACAAACAGAGGTACGCAGCAATCTTTCCCTCTCTTGGCGCATCCTAACAAGCTAACCTCGCCCCGTCATAGGATGTTACAAACACAAAGGGCCTCGAGTTCGAAAACTTTGCCCTCAAGCGAGACCTGCTCATGGGTATCTTTGAAGCAGGATTCGAGAAGCCGTCACCAATTCAAGAGGAAGCCATCCCTGTCGCATTAACTGGCCGAGATATTCTTGCACGAGCAAAGAATGGCACTGGCAAGACGGCTGCCTTTGTCATCCCCGCCTTGGAACGCATTAACCCCAAGGTTTCCAAGATCCAATGTCTCATCCTCGTCCCCACACGTGAGCTTGCCATGCAGACCTCGCAGGTCTGCAAGACTCTCGGCAAGCACCTCGGCATCAACGTTATGGTCACGACTGGTGGTACCGGTCTGAGAGATGATATTGTTCGTCTGCAGGATCCTGTCCATATTGTGGTTGGTACTCCAGGCCGAATTCTCGATCTCGCTGGCAAGAACGTTGCCGACCTTAGCGAGTGTCCCATGTTTATCATGGACGAAGCCGACAAACTTCTCTCCATCGAATTCACCCCCGTCATTGAACAGCTTCTGCAATTCCACCCCAAGGACAGACAGGTCATGCTTTTCTCCGCCACATTCCCTTTGTCCGTCAAGGACTTTTCCGATAGGAACATGGTTAGCCCCTATGAGATCAACCTGATGGATGAGCTCACCTTGAGGGGTATCACACAATACTACGCCTTCGTCGAAGAGAAGCAGAAGGTCCACTGTCTCAACACTCTCTTCTCCAAACTCCAAATCAACCAGTCCATTATCTTCTGCAATTCTACCAACCGAGTCGAACTACTTGCCAAGAAAATCACCGAACTTGGCTACTCTTGCTTCTACAGTCACGCAAAGATGCAGCAACACGCACGAAACCGTGTTTTCCACGACTTCCGCAACGGCGTCTGCCGAAACCTTGTCTGTTCCGATCTGCTTACTCGTGGTATCGATATCCAAGCCGTCAACGTCGTCATCAACTTTGACTTCCCCAAGAACGCCGAAACCTACCTTCACCGTATCGGTCGATCTGGTCGTTATGGCCACCTTGGTCTGGCTATCAACCTGATCAACTGGGATGATCGCTTCAACCTCTACAACATTGAGCGGGACCTTGGTACCGAGATCCAGCCTATTCCCGCCAGCATCGACAAGAGCCTCTACGTTTACGAGAACCCTGATTCTATTCCTCGACCCATCTCCAACGCCCAGAGGGGCCAACTACCCGCTGCTCAGGGTCAGCAGCAGCCTCAACAGCAGCAACCTCAGCAACAATTCCAGCAGTCTCAGCAGACGCAGCAGGCTGGTCTGCCTCAGCAAGGCCAGGGCAACTGGCAGAGCCAGAACCCTCAGCACGGCAACCCACACTATTCTGGTGGAAGAGGCCGTGGACGTGGACGAGGGTATCGTGGTCGTGGCGGCCAAGGCGCAGGCGGTCGAGGTCGCGGCGCGCCCCGCGATGTCCAAACCTAATATCACATATACTCATGCATGGCGTTAGGTGGGCGAGAGGGGGGTTACGGATGATTTTTTGACATGGTTTGTTTTGTACTGGGTTGTCATTTCAGTGTTGGATTGTACATTATTCGCATATTTTTCCGCGAATGGATGGGACAGCGGACCGGATTCCACTGCCGATGGATCACGACTACTCGGACACTTTCACAAGGGTCTTGATGCAAAGACCTAACACATTGGCGATGCAGATTCGAAGAGTCTGCACTTTCTTGAACTGATAGCCTTGTTGGCTTCAGCTTTGCAACGAACAACTGTTAGTCTGTACCACTGCCATCGGCTTTGACTTCCTGTTTGGCTTGGTTCACGATATCTACGGATGATGAAAGAGAGCGAGATGAAACTTCCAGGGAAAAGGTGTTCTTTGGGCATCGACCATGGTAGACATACCCGCTTTGGGGCCGGGCATAGCCAACTGGTGCGGGAAGAAGGGATAGGGGGGTTTTCTGAGAATCGAGGCGTTCGAGGCTTTTCCACGCGGATGGCGTTGCCCTCGGGTTTGCATTTGAGGGCTGCAATTTCTGCGGATGACTTGCGGGATGAACGGTACCTCGGCGGAGTGCACGGGGGATATGATACCCTGACGACAAATCTACGTTGGACGAACGGACCTCATGAGACGGGACGGACTCAGCTAGACGTATTGGTGGATTCGAAAGGGCTTGATGACGCCCACGGGCAACATCATTACACTTGATCTTTGCTTGCTTCTCCCCACTGGACAAGATGCAGTCTCTGCTTGAACAAAGCTTCTCGCGGCGAGACTGGGGAAGAAGACAAGAAGGATAGCTGCTAGTGAGCAGCATCGAAGGAAAATGAAGAAACAAGCAAAACAAGAAAAAACAATGTTTGGGATGGAAAACTGGATGGACTGAATGGCTTTCGCACCGGGTCGGCTCGTGCCGCATGCGCGGCTTGATGCATTTTGCAACGACGTGGCTGGAGCCGGTGAGACAGATAGTCTATCTGAGCAAAAAGGTGGAATTTTCCACTTCCTTCTCATGCAGATGTACTCGTAAACTTGAGTGATGAGACGTTGTGATGCCAAGGTGACAGAGTCTGTCGACGTGAACTTGGGCTTGAGTTGGAGCCCTATTGTAGTCCTGGGTGATATGGAATGGTACTATGCGGTCGGTCAACAATTATTTCAGCCTGGCTTGCGCAAGCTCTTATTCAAGGTTTGGTTGTATTTCTGAATAGGTGCCTGCAGGCTGCCTGCTGCGGTAGTCGAAGAAGCGAGATGTGAAGCTGTCATGAGGATTTTCAGAGACTCGTGGGCAATGAATAAGTGGTAGTGGATAGAGGCCTACGCAGCAGGGTCAGGGTCTTTACAGGTTTACGTATTGATCAACGGTCCAGATGATTTAGTTGCACTAATAGTTTGTTCCTGAAAATCCTCTCCTTCTTTTCTTTTGTTTTACATTCAGCGGGCAAGAAAGTTATGGTGCTTGTTTTCAAGTCGTCGGGTTGATTGCGTAAACGGTGGATACTGGACATGCACATCTGTGACGGGTATGCGCATTCCTCGCGGACCCCGAGAGATCCGTGCTTCTTCGGCAGTGGCTTGGCAAGGGGTATTATTATTCATGTCAAGTGGAGAGTAGTGAAGAAGAGTGAAAAGACGAAGAGGCAGCCAGGGGAATTTGAAAGAGATTTTGCGGGGGGACAGGGAGATTTTAGCTGAATGAAAGTAACAGTATGTGCTAGTCTGTCATGAGCGAGATTGGTAGAAGCTGGGGTTGTATGATGATGGGACTTGGCATGAGCATGGCCATTGCATAGGTATACGACTTGGAGCTTGACTGATCAATGCGATATCATGCAGTACACCGGCTGTGCGGTTAGGTTGCAGGTCAAAAAAAACCACACGAGATTGGTGTCATAAGGGTCGCAGCCATGACGGAATGTGCTAGCGGTGAAGAGTAAGGTAAGGGATCAACTGTCTGGAAAAGAAATGCCGATCTTGCCCATCAACATGTCGGCCAAAACGGTGAAATTGGTAATCAGTTTTCCTTCTTTGGTGGTCTTTGATGAGTTAACGGCTGAATATGTAATCATTGGATCTTCAAGTCCAGCAGAGACGAGATAGACTGTCAATATATAGTACGTTTAGATGCATGTACATATTGGGCGAATTCAATGTTGATATTTAGGAATTTACCTATTCATAGAACACTCGGGGGAAGCGGGTCATCCCCCTGTGGCTGTGTAAGCGGTGCCGGGGTGACATTCACGGGATCCTGCAGATGAGCAGTGGGGGACGATGGTGAGTTTGTTTGGGACCAAGTTGCATATGATCAATATCGAGACAGCTGCGAATGTAATGAGAAGATAATGATGGGATGTAGAACATCAAAAACAGCCACCGTGTAGGGTTTCATATTGAGGACATAAACCCCCGAGACAAAACCCCTTACCCACAGCGGTCGACTTGTCGAGAAGACCGTGGAATGAGACGGGTGTTGGGTGATGCATCATGACAAGGATGGCTCCATTCGACGAGGATGATAGAGTCCCAACAACCTTTTTTCACCACGACACGATTCAAAGGTGCTAGAACATGATATGTCAATGGCGCATCTCTTTCTTTAGCGACCGAAGAAGGCAAAGGCACAGCAAAGAGTTAGACGCCTACAAGCCACTGGTATCTAGGGCAGCACCAGTACCTAGTATCAAAGTCGGGTGCTAACGCCGAGTGCCAAGTTGAGCCAAGCCAAATATCCTCCAATCCCATCGCTTCTGCCACGCAAACCAGTCCAGTGCTTTCAGTAGGTGGGGGGTTTATTTGAGCTCCAGCTGCCCTGAAATGTGCTGCTCGTACCCAGTAAAAGACACCGGCTCCAGTAGGTCCGTCCGGGATATCCGCCCCCCCCCTTCCCCCCTTCCTCCCCTACAGGACTGGACGCCTCATTTCCAGGCAGGAACTGCATTGGACAACGCCCGTAGGTGCACGCTGCACAGTCAACTTCCAGGGAAGGTCCCGTCATTTTTTCCCGGATTTCTCCCAGCCTCACCTTACCATACCTTCCCAACCACACCCAAACTAATTCGACTCTCCGTTAGAGGACCCATCACCATCATCTTCATTCACCACCTTGTCGCCAGATCATTCCACGTCCTCGGCCGCTTTTCTTCCATTTTCGCCGCTGTCCATTCCTCGCCTTCCTCGTCGACTTTCCCCTCTTGAACGCGGTGTCCTTGTCCATTGGTTGACCCGCCAAGCAATCCCCTGTGCGCCCAGCCAGCAAGGCCCTCGAACCAATTTCCCTCTCTCGCTTTTGTCCATTGTTCCACCAGCAACGTCAATAATCAACTGAGAGCGAACGAGAGCGAGAGGACTGCGGGCGAAACCGAGTGAACGCTTATCCCGACGACATATCAACGATATTCTCAAATCCCAGCCTTGATTGATCTCGAAATAGCATCACTTTGCCCAAGTAGCATCTACCGTGTCAGCACTCGCTGGTCTTGGCCCCCCAGCGAGTTCCTGCGATCCCCGCTCGAAATGCCATCGTTTCTCTCTGACCAGGAAAATTCGACAATCTTCAACAACAATCCCGACATCCTTAACCTTGACCCCACGAACCAGTTCGGTTTCGTGAACAAGGAGAGGGTGAATGGGGGTTCTATCCGCCACACCCGATCCGACACTATCAATGAGAGCTTCGACGAGAGCTCAATCTCCTCTACTCACGCGTCCGACGTCTCTGAGTCCACACCGAACCCTATGAATGGAAACAGTAACAGCACGCGGCCTACGAGCATGAGCTCGATGTCTAACGGCAAGTCCGCGACGGCTGTTTATCCTCCTCGGCAAGACGATGTGACTGAAGTCGATAAGTTTGGGCAGCAGCCCTTGGTTAATGGCACCACGAGCCTAGCCGACCGTACTCGCCAGCACTCGGCCGATATCAATGGCGTCAATGGTATCGACCATAACACAAACTCCGCCAATAATTACCAACACCCTAGCTTACTATCAAAACCTCTACCTTCGGAGCCGCAGCAATCAGAGGAGTTCTCCGAAAAGCCCATTAGCAGGGGCTTTGATAATAACCCTTCGTTCTCAGCCTCTCCACTTCCGATGGAGTCGCGTGGCTCACAATCACAAGCTGGATCGACTGCGGATGCCGCGCAGACATTACAGCCTCGGACAAATGGCGCCCATCGATTATCATCGCCACCCATTTACAATTCGGGAAGTGCAGCAGCTTCATCGTCAGGACATTTGCAAGCCCCCCAACCTGGCCTCAAGCAACGACACACTCTGGACGTGCCAAAGTATGTTCCAGGTCGTGGATCCAAGGACGGCATGGATACAGCACAGGCCAGTGGACGATTCTCTCCTACTAATGCCGGAAGTTCCAGTGGCCGACGCCCATCCTTGAGCTTAGGTAGAAGGCCAACTCGCTCGATGCAGTCTGATGCACCTCGGGATGAGATTGTACCTGACGAGGATGCTCTCCGCTGGGCGGAAGCGGTACGACAGAAGAGAGCCAGTAAGCGGAGGAGAAAGGAAGAGGAAGACGACGACCGGGTTCTCGTCGGCACCAAGGTTGACGAGACTCACGCTAACTGGGAGACTGCCTACAATATGCTTACAGGCATTCGTGTTTCGGTTTCGAGAACAAATGCGAAACTCGACCGAGAGCTTACAGATGCCGACTTTGAGACCAAACAGAAGTCAACATTTGATATTGCCGGTAATGAGCTGGTACCTTCAGCAAAGTACGACTTCAAGTTCAAAGATTATGCACCTTGGGTTTTCCGTCACCTTCGTCACCTCTTCCATCTGGACCCTGCCGATTATCTTATGTCTCTCACGGGCAAGTATATTCTCTCTGAGCTTGGATCTCCCGGCAAAAGCGGAAGCTTCTTTTACTTCTCACGAGATTATAAGTATATCATCAAAACCATTCATCATGCCGAACATAAGTTTCTCCGAAAGATTCTAAAGGATTATTACAACCACGTCAAGGACAACCCCAACATGCTTCTTTCTCAGTTCTACGGTCTGCACCGCGTCAAAATGCCATATGGAAAGAAGATCCACTTTGTTGTGATGAACAACCTTTTCCCGCCACATCGAGACATTCATTCAACTTTCGACTTAAAGGGCTCTACTATTGGTAGAGACTATAGTGAGGAGGATTTGAAGAAGAATCCTCGGGCAACATTGAAGGATCTGAACTGGCTGAGGCGGCAGCGAAGCCTAGAGTTGGGCATTCAAAAGAAGCGCCTGTTTCTCGAACAGTTGCAACGCGATGTTGCACTCTTGAAACGGCTTAAGATTATGGACTACTCACTGCTGGTTGGCATACATGATGTTTCGCGAGGTAACGAGGAGAATCTTCGTGACAAGACACTGCAGGTTTTCAACCCTGGCGGAGAGAAATCTCCTGATGATGAACCCCAGTCGGTTCTCCTCCGCACGCCGTCAAAGATGGAGAACGCACGAAAGGCCAGAGAGCTGCGACAAATGATTCGCCAGGAGCGACCAGTACCCATGGGCCAGACGTCGAACAACTTGCCAGATGAATTGCAAGAGGGCCAGCACCGTCCTGGATGGGTGTTTGGTCAGGATGATGGCGGTTTTAGGGCAACCCATGAAGACAACACCCCAGCGGACGAGATCTACTACCTCGGAGTCATTGACTGTCTCACTCATGTAAGTTTCGAATTGCCGTTGAGACAGACCATAACTGACGTGATGTAGTATGGAATTATCAAAAAGATTGAGCACTTCTGGAAGGGCTTGTCGAGTGACAAGACACAGATTTCAGCACTGCCGCCTGACCAATACGGTGATCGATTCTACCATTTCATTGAAGGTGTCACCATGTCAACCGAGGAGGCTCACCGGGAGGCTGAAAGGAGACATCAGGAAATGCTTGCGGCGCAACGCTCGGAACAGAGGGTGTCTAGTTGGAACTCACGTCGCAGGTCTTCTCAGGCCGTTCCACCCATGCCAACTCATGTCCCTCCGCCTCCACCTCGTTCTCCAGAAGCCCAGGAAACCATCGAGAGAGCGAATAAGGAAGCTGAGCGATCGGAAAGGCATGGCCACACGGAGGATCAGGTACCGGATCGAATTCTGTCAACAGGTGCTCCCCGGGATTCACTCCAGCATGAGCCCATCTTGCCGGTCGTGCAGGAGGCGGGGGAGAATGGACGCGACGACACAGAAGTTCGACCTTTGACAGCCCCGAAGGACCTTAACAAGAGTCTGCCGCCTACAAGAGCACCTCCGCCTACTCCGCCTAAATCTGGCTATATGAAGCCTGATAGCGCTGACAGTGGCTATGCAGGCCTCAACAATGGCGAAGCGGCTATGGATCATGCACCCAGTAGGTTGAGTCATGACAGCCTCAACAAGGAGCTGCCACCGCTTCCTAAGCATCAGAGGGCCGACGACAACGGAGTGCGACTGGTGGCTTAGGCTGCGGCCAAAATCAAATCTGGCTTATCGAGGAGGACAAAGGACAAAGGACGGGCTCACGATTAAGAAAGCGAACGACGCAGATATACAAGGTTAACGAGCGACGGAACCATCGTTAACCATCAATGATGCATTAGAAAGGCGAGACACTGGCGACACATTTTATCCTGCTTCTTTTCTCCCTGCCCATGCCATGCACTATTTCCTTTTTGTTTTTGTCCGACCACTGTTGGCATACTGGACTCGGCCTATGAAAGCAAGTTTCTTTTTCGATCTTAATTTCCTTTGTCGACGATGAAGCAGAGAAGCACCGAAGCAGGTGGAAAACCATGAGGGAGAGGTTAATATGGTTTTTCTTTTCTGTTAAAAAAAGAAGACATGGATGATACCACCACGCTTAGCACGCTATAGTTTGTTTTTGCAGTTTTTCCGTCTTGATCATTATTCATTTCTTATTAACCCCTTCACATGACTTTATTCCTTTTTGTCGTATACATCATCCTTTTTGGTTTTGATTAGCTGGCAGGGCTTGCAGGCGGGTTTAGGCAGTAGGGATAGATAGATAGGGTAGGATAAAGACTTGAATTATCTCATTTGAGAGAGTGTAGCACAGTTGTACATTTGGGTTGAGGTGGTGATGGTATGGTAGTTTACAATGGTATAATACATTTATATGTAACAAGTCTTTTGGGCCCTTTGCATGGCCTTTTCCGTGCCCCTCATATCTCGTATCATCTTACATCCTCCACGATGTCGTCCATGGTTCACCTCCCCTGCTTCTTACCCAACATAGCCTGAATATCCTCCACTCCCTTTCCCTTCTCCCCAGCACCGCCCTCTGGCGCAAAGCTCGTCGTGACCGTCATCTCCTGTGCGCCCTGCGCCCTGAGTTCGTCAAGGCGCCTCCTCTTTTGGATGTCTGCAACGCGCCATTGCTTAAAGTACTTGACCCAGGCAGCGGCGCAATCGCGCTCAAAATCAGCCGTCTCGGTCGGACAGGCGCGCTTCGTAGCGGCTGGGTCCTTGGTTGCATCGACAATGTTGTGGGCGTCGAGGCAGTTGAAGTAGGCGTCGCGGGCCGCCCAGCAGACCTTGCGCTCCTGGCGGTTGGGAATGGCTTCGCCGGAGCGGATGGCATCGCCGCGGGAGTCGCTTGAGAAGGGCCACAAACCCATTGTGTATTGTGCGAGTGTGTGGAGGTTGAGATTGTGGTTGAGGCTGTGGTATGTAGTTGTAATGGAGGGGACGTTTCTGGTGGCTCAAAATCGTGTACCTTCAAGGTATGACGAGCGGATGCGGCAGAATGACTGGGCGGTGAACCGTATGTAGATTAGCGTGTACAAGTAGCGCTGCACAAGCCACATTCCAGGGTAGCTTGCGTGGCTTGTGATTTTAATCTGTCCTTTGATTTACTTGACCTTCCTCTGTAAAGTCAACCTCTCTCTCCTCTACTTTGTATTTCATTTCCCTCCTTTATCCCGACTTTTTAATTTTCTTTGTTCCAAACCTGACGACTTTGACTTGAAGGGTTGATCTTTGACTCGTCACAAAATCGAAAACAACGACTTAGCCTAGATCGACAGGGTTGAGCTAAAGCGAAGCTCTACGAGTGACAGACCTCACGAGACATGCCCCTTCGATGACCCACGACTGCGCTCAACCAACTCTCATTTGACAACACCCTTCTAAACCTGTCGAAAATCTCACTATGCCACGACGTCGCAAGCCGCCGCGCGCTGGCGCTCTCGCCGAGTTGGCGCCCCTCAAGATCGCCGGCCAGATCGCGACGCTCCAGGCAATATACTACTTCGCCGCGCTGGTGCTCATCGTCTTTACGGCGCTCGTGTCGGGCTCTGGCTTCAGCTGGACGCTTGTGTTTGGCTGGGAGGGTCTGAGGGGTGATACCACGCATGGATGGCTCATGGCGTTTGTGTGGTTGTTGGATGGAGGTTTGATTATGTGAGTTGACTTTGGAACAAGCAACTGGCTTACCTTTGCGCCTACTAACGCTCTTTCTAGCTCTATTGCTATCGTCGCCCTCATCGCCCGTTCCAAACTCGTCCCCGACTTTGCTCTGACGGTGCACTTCCTCCATCTCGTCATCGCATCCCTCTACAGCGGGCGCATCCCCCGCCACGCAGGCTGGTGGTTCACCATGCTCGCCTCGTCTGCGCTATCGGTCGGCCTCGGCATCTGGGGCTGTCAGTATCGCGAGCTACAGCCCGTCTTCTTTGGCGGCCGGCGCATCCTCGCCGCCACGGGCGAGTCCACCGATGGCCCTGCGCCGCGACCTGCTGCGGATGAGGAGATGGGCGTGGCTGCGAGGGGAAGGGGAGGCGGTGCTGGCGAGTATGAGATGGCGCCTATGCAACCTGCGAGATGAGGACGGGAACGGGTATTGGATATTTTTGAATAGACATGCATTGCTAGGCGTTGAGGCGCTCTTTATACAGCTTATGTACGCTAATGTGGAAGAGCTTAAAATCACGATATCAAACATGTTTATGTGAACTGAGAGACTGAGCTTACCGTTATTTGATCGGAAGATGAAGCCTCTTGACCCCTGAGATTTGCTATCTTATTAATGGGCTCCTCTATAAGTACCTTACCTAGATATGAGACTACGTGATTCGATCAACTTGAGATATACATCTTCGCTCGAAACGAACATCACAAGCTTAGATCAAGGAGAATTTATAGAAATGGTGTTTGTGGATGTGGCTACTGAGCCTCTTGTTGATTCTATCTCAACCTCTGATCCTGCAAATCCCCAAGCACATGTCCCCCCCTCCTTGGATGGCTTAGTAAAATCAAACCCAGAGACCTCCCGTGAGAATGCACCCTTATCTTGTCTTGTCCTTCTTTGGTAGCGTACAAAAACAATGCGTATCCCATCGATTACGCCTCCCTACTTTTGAAAATTTCCATATCTCTCGACGTCCTAGACGTCTTATGCGCCAGCCACAACAGCCAAGTTGTCATATATCACCTTTCGGACCTCGTAGAACGTGCTCCTCCGTGCTGTCGGCATGCCCACGCTCTCAACCTCGACACGGCCTGCGGCTGTCTTGCGAACGGCTACGGTGCCATCAACCACAAGAGTACCTTCACCGCGGAACTCAGCTGTATGACCGGCAGACTGCATCGCGCGTCGGAGATCGGCAAGACGAAGGTCACCCACGTGCAGCGGCTGGGCGGCTGAGCGAACAGCCGACACGAGGTTCGCGGGGAGGACATCGAGGGTTGGCATAGCGGAGGGGAGAGCCGCTGTGGTGGTGGTGAGGGTCGTTGACGAGGGAGTCTCGTCTGTCTTTTGACGCTTGTTGGCAGCTTCTTCGTCTCCTGCTGCAGAGTCGTCGAGTTTCGTGGCAACGAGTTGTCCTGTGATGGTGACGATGCCCAGGCCGCGGACGTTCTGCCACTTGATCTTCTTGACCAGGGGGTCGGCGAGCTTGACAACCCAGGCATTGGTATCGACACTGGCATCTACCACTAAGCCAACCTCGGGCGTATAAACGTCGACGGAACGTTCGCTAACAGAGGCATCTGCATTGCTGCTGTCTCCTCCCAGCGCTCGACGACAGTCTTCGGCCAGCGAAAGTGTCTCGTCTCGTCCGCCACCGACGAGGATGAGTTTCCGCGGCTGGATCAGGGGGATCAACATGTTGAGGCTGCGCTTATCGTGCAATCCGCTAAAGTCGACAAAGGCAATGCGCATGTTGGCCTGGACCGTCTCGGTTTGATATGTGAGCTTGCATGGCCCCGTGGGCTCATCAGGCTCAGCGTCCTCAACACTATCCAGCTCGTCAGGCACAAAACCGTCGCCCTCACCAGCCTCGGCCTCTGCCTCATCTGCAGAGCCAGCACGCGCATCCTGTGGCCGCTTGTTGCTCCCTGTACCGCCCTTGACAACATCGTCCCATTTGCGCTTCTTGCCGAGCTTGTCGTCAGCAGCCTCCATATTGGTGCTGTCCTGGCCTTCTTCTTCTTTCTCCTCTGCACGGAGATAGTCCTCAGGTCGAATGAGCTCTCCAAAATCGTCTTGACGCTTCCTCCTGATAGCTATAGGGAACGTCCGCTCTCGGCCCCTTTTCCCTCTCGAGTCAAAGTCATACACGCCCTTCTTCTTGATGAGAACATTGATGCCGAGGTCCTCATCCTTGAGTACCACGTTCTTCCGGCCAGCCTGCACAATGGCCGTCGAAACATTGAGTGCCTTGCCTTGCTGTTCGCCATCCTCGTCTTCTGAATCAGATGAGGACTCAGACGATGCATCGTCAACAACGTCAGCTGAGGCTTCAAGTCCCCCTGCGCCGCCAGTTTGTTGAGTTGCCTGAAGCTGTCTTTGGGTCGCCAGCCATTGTTGGTAGAGCGCCAACTCATCTCCTTCAAGCGCATGACGCTGAGCTTCCCGAATTTCCAACTCTCGTCCACCAGCGTACACGAGCTCGATATTGTCGCCGTTGCTGGTTTGTTCCACTGATACGCCGTCCTTGCGCTCTTTCCACCAATCCCATAGTGTTCTCGCGATCGATGGGCTGTTGTCCTTTGGTAGACCTGGTTTGTCGGTCAAAATAACCAAGTTCCTTGAGTCCCGGGCTAACCCTTTGATCAAATCCTTGGAAAATCCCCACTCGAGGCTACTGTCGCTTGCCAGAATAACGCGGCCTTCTGTCTCAACATTGTCGGTGCTTCGACTCAGTAGACGCGCAATCTGAGCCTTTCGTTCTAGCAGTCGCAGGTATTTAAAATCGAACGGTCCGCCCTCCTTCTTACCAGTCGCGCCGTTGACCCTGCGCTGATCCTCGGCAAAAGCTTCAAATTCCTGCACGATACTATCGTCCATCCACTCGAGCATACTTCGGGCGTATCGCATTGTGCTCGACATGTTGCGCCCAGCCAGATACAGCTTAGCAGCCTTGAGAACACCTTCATCAGAGGCAGCGTCTGCCCGCCAGGCATGTTCTAGAAGATAAGAAAGCTCCAGAACCCTAGCACTTGAGTCCACTGGGATAAGCACAGTTCCTCCTCGGGTGACGCAAGCCTTGATGGTGTCGATTAGTTGCTCATCTCGCTTTGCGCGACCTCCAGTCTGAGCCGTTCGGTCAGCACCACGACTGCTGCAAATCAGCGCAGTTGGTTTCCGCAGCTGCTCAATAACTTCAGCACCACCGCCTCCAGCACCTCCTAGCCAAGCTGCGCCGGCAAACACATTCTCGCGCGCTTGGTTCCAGTCCACCGCATACACGATCGATTCCAAGCCATGCTGAATATGCCATATGGTACCACCGAGACTGTGTCCGGAGTTGTATGCTGTGATGGTCAAGCCATTGAGTGGCGGCGAGAAGGGTGAAGGCAGAGGTTGGTGAGGTTGTGAGTATTTGAGCGGTTGGATAAGGGAGAAGTATCGCGCGATCTCTTGGTTGGTTGGAGGCTGGAGGAGTAGGTTTTGCGCGGTCGTGGCGGTCTGGGTAAGCGAATATGCGCTCTCTGTGAGCGAGCTCTGAGGAATTGTCGTCGCCGCGGCGGGACTCGAAGTGTAGAGATCTTGGATGAGGGTGCGACCGAGGTCGATGACAGGTCGAGTCGCATACACGGGAATGCGCGTGAACTGGGGGATGTTCTTGCAGCAATGAGCGTAAGCGGCAAGATGCGAAGCCGTCGCGTGCGTAACTAGGATGAGCGAAAGGGTCGTGACTTGTCTATATGCGCATAGTTTGTTAGCCATGATCATCATGATGAAAACACGTGCGCAGGGGTACATACTTCTCAATCTCTTTGAGCTTGTCAACGTCAAAAGTCTCGTCCCAGCCTAGATCAACCAAGACCTTGACGCCTCCATCGAGCTCGAGGAGGGATTGTGAAGCGGGCGAGTCCGAGAGGGCGCCTTGAAGCGGGCAGAATGTGAACATGATGAGCTCGGCGCAAAAGCAAAAGTCATTAAAAGTAAAAGGGCCAAGTCGAGTTGATCAAGTTGTTATGTCGATTGCCGCAGCATATTTGTCGCCAAGTCGAGCTGGGCTGAGCTGAGTTGAAGCTGATGAAGTGATTAAATTCCGTTTGATTGCAGCTATTGATATGTCATTGTCCTCTATTGATGCGGACAAAGACAATCGCGTAGCTTGAGTATTCTCTCCCGCCCTGGCTATTGATGCGCGCAGCACTTGCAGCTGTCAAAGCTGCCGGGCCGGCTAAACCATATTCCGACTTACACGCGACCTCACTAACTATCCGGACAATCAGATCAATTTCAACAAACATTTTAGAATATGAGAGTTATCTCAACTACGTCTGTCAAGGCTGCTTATTGACTTATACTCACGGTCAAGGATCCTGATATCACTCACGACACCAAGTCATTCCGGTCTTGTACTAAGACCAAGTTGTGAATAGCTTCACTTGCGGTCTCAGCGCTTAATCTAACACACCCCTCGACATCATGAAACTTTACTTCGTATAACATTTTTACCTTATTCCATATAAATTCAAAATCCACCATTGTATCTAATTTTATCTCTGTCAAGCACTCCTCCAGGCTTCCAAATTATCATTGTATACTCCCCTCCACCCCAGGGTCCCCTTCTTAAACAAGACGAGGTTTAGGCTTCAATAAAGATTAGGGATACTGTATTTGGCAAATCCAATAATTGCGCTTACTTTAGCTTTCCTTTCACTACGCCCGTTACGCCTCCCTTTACCATTGTACCACAACCCTGCCCGGCATCTCGGCATCACCAGGATGACGCGGCCCTATGTTAAGCCACCACGCGGCGTCAAGTTCCAATGTCTCGATAGACTTAGACCGACGTAGTTGGTGGAATTAAGGTTGTTGATAGTCAACTTAAGGGTGACAACATTTACCTCACCTACGGTGCCGCAATGCCGTTCCTGACTTACACGGACGCGTACGCAGCATCTCGGCGCTTGAGGCTTCATCAGCCAACCACATTCGCACTCTGGGGCAATCTGTCACTTAAACAATTGATACTGAACCAATCATGTTCAGATAGTAAATTTTGGTCCATATGCTCCTGGCATTGCAGTAAATATGTACATGACCAACATACTTGATCGCTTTCAGCGACGGCATCTAACACTACTAATCTCAATGTCGCCTGTTGTATGATCCGATAACACCAAAGCATTCATTCCCCTTCAGTTCCCTGTCATGAAAAAACACATAAAAAACACGCTGGATATGACGGTAGCAGACCCCGTGGTCGCTACTCTGTAAAAATCAAGACGCCGTGACGATGCATAAATAAACACAATGCCCTTGTCGTGATATAATCGCAACATATTGGGCCGAAGATAGGCTGGACATTGGTTAGGGATCCTTCTCCATCACTTGGTTTCCTTCAAATTTCTCCCCTTCTAGATGCAGAACTTGCGGTCAAGCATTCTCAAGGCTCTGGCATCCTCGCTGACGCCACCCTTCTCCAAGCCGCAGGCAACAGTCGCCCTAGGACTGCTACCGGCGCTACCAGGCTTAACGCTTCCGCTTTCACTAGGAGCAGGAGTAGGATGCAATAGCGCCGAGAGGCTGGCTTTGTTGGAGGTGGTAACAGGGGCTTCCGAGTGAGAGCTTCTTGGGGGGCTAACACTCATCGTTCGACTGGGAGGAGTGCTCATCGCCGCCAGTGAGGAACCGGGAGGGCCATTTGTCACAGCGCCCAAACCTGGGAGTGCTACCTGGTGGGTGCGAGGAGCATTTGCCCGAGCATCAAGCATGGCGCTCTGGGCAGCTGCCTGGAGGTGATGCTCGCGCGGAGAGTCATGAGGCCTAGGTAGAGAAGGGTGTGTAAAGTGAGGTGAAGGGTTTTGTTGATAGGCGGACTTTGTAGGTGGGGGAAGGGGGGCACGTTGCTCATAAACGGGTGCCTGGGCGTGCTGTGGAGGGAGAGCCGCATGGTTGGCGTGAGGTGGCAGTTGGTGATGTCCGCTAAGGGGGTAGGGAGCGATGTAATGGCTGTAGGGAGGAGTAGCGACAGGAGAAGGAGGCCAGCCATAGCCAGGTTGGCCATAAGGAGGAGGATACGGGTGCTGGCCAGGAGGAGCAATCATGTAAGGAGATTGCTGCATCGGCGCGCGAGTGAGAGCTGGTGTGCTGTTGGCCTCTCCCATGCTAGACTCAGGGTACATGCCCTTGACGGGGACGATGCCTCGCAGGCTAGGGTCATTTGTCGGTTGTTGGAGCTCAGGCTGTCCAGGTTGAGGACGAGAATAGTATGAGATGAGATGAAGGTGTTGGCCAGTAGAGGTGGTGATGCTGAAAGATTGCTTCATAAGACCGTCGGCCTTGTATCGATATCCCTCGGGCTCTCCATCATCTTGATCTTCGTCGCTACCGCGTCCAGAGTCTGGAGTCTTGCCACCACCTCGGCGAGTGGAAGAGAAGCCACCGCCTCGCTTGCCCTCCATCTCACGATATGTGAGAAAGCTTCCTGAAACACGACTGGCGCTCCATGACTTGCCGTCAGTCCATCTCCTCATACCAGCTTCCCGCTCATCCCACACAAAAACGGATCCAGATCGAATTGATTGTCTCTCCTTCTCAGAGAGACGTCGTTGCACACGGGGCAAGATGCCTAATCGGCAAGCTTCGAAGAGTCTGATAGCGTCGGCGGGTGTCCGCACATAACCGTGGTACGTTTCCATGATGACAGATGTGTAACGTTATGTGATAGTAGGGTATATTCCACACGAGGGCGGATGGTCATAGATTTGGGGTAGAGAGATCCAGTGCCTTGGTAGGTTCCCGGAGTCCTTATAAATAAAAGGCTTGTGAGAACCAAGCTCAAGCTTCTGCGCCGCGGCCCACTAGATCAGATCGGGCCAGGGCGTGTGAGCGTCGAAGGTGACTCCACGAGGGTTGCGCGGAATTTTGTCCACGTATCCACCTGCGAAAGTGGGCTCGTCTTTCGCTTTCTTGGCGTTCCTGAGAGCGTTGGGTGATGAAGAGTTTGACCTTCGGAATAGGTATGTGTTATAAGAAAGTGGCGACGTAGTAGAGAATACTAGTGGTGTTGCCGGGTTTGACGAGGAGATAGTGACAATGCTAAGTGTGTTTGTCAGTCTTGTGCACATGCGTCAAGCGACCGACTATGTTTGAGTGGAGATATCTTCAAAGAGTATTTGTGAAGAAAGAAAAGAAAGAAAGCAAAAGGTGCAAGGGGGCAAAAGCAGAATGCAAGTTGCACACCGGTGATCATATATAATCCCTAAACAAGGCGTGCAGAGAAAGGCCCAGCGGTACAGTGACACAGCCAAGCCCACATCCAGGGGTTGAGGCTCGACTCCCTAGCGGGCTACGTAGTGCCGTCGGAGCCGATTAAGTGCAGGATCCACTCGACTAAAATTTCCCTGAGATTGAGTATTGCCGCTTGGCGATGTGCATCATGAAGTTGTCGAATTTAGCAACATGGACCAGGCAATCTTGGGCATTCCCAGTGGTTGCTCAACCCAACTTGGGTCAAAGTCAAGTTACAACTCAGATCAGAGCCCGGAGGATATGCACAAGAGGCTCTCAGGCGGCCCAGAGAAACCTCCCTAACCGAACACAACGGTCCCACGAGTGCATCCAGCACACTTGATCCATGCACCAAACCGCCTCACCTAGGAGGTGTTGTGCCCGAAGCACCGAGTACCAAAGCCAGAGAAGAAGACACAAGATCTGAGACGGAGACAAACATACCTATCAAGTAGTCTGTAGTTGTTGGAGAGATGCGGCTCGTTGCGTCTGTCGTCGAGTTGGTGAAACCGAGTTGTTGCTGCAAGAGGCGAGGCGAGGCGAGGCAATGAGAAGACCAGACAACTGTTCAAGAGATCAGAAACGGGCGAGCAGGGTTTGATGAACCGTGTCCTCGGACAAGACGGGAAGACAGGGAGGGGCAGCAAGATAAGGTTGCGAAGGCAAAGGCAGGTCAGAAATGGGCTTGGAGGCGTAAAGTCGGTGGTGGATAAGTCGGCGACGACATGGCCGTCCGTGTGGAGAAGAACGGGAGACGGCAAAGAAGGAGGGTGTGAGGGAGCGACAAGACGGTGTGTTTGTAGAAACTAGGGGTGAGACGATAGTGTAAGGTTGGTTAGGACAAGCTTTTGAAGCTGACCCACCATCAAGGGGCCTTTAAGGAAGATGACGCTGCAGGGCCTGGGCAGAGCCAAAGTCTAGAAAAGGCATGATAGGTGCCTGAGAAGGAAACGCCTAACAAATTCACGGCTATCTGATCCGGTGAAGCATGGGGATGAGACTGAAGGGTCGTAAAGACGGGCTGCAAGAGGATAGACCCATGAACAATGACAGGGCCCTGCTTGTAAACTCGGCTCCGAATAACCAAAAAGAAGCTGCTTACCGTAGCAATAAGGTCCGTCACACTCCGGCGTTGGAAGCACTGCAAGCAAGTCTGGAACCTCGAAAGGCTAGCTGAATGTACCGTAGTGGAGGATTTGGTCGTGGGGGAGGCGTTTTGAGAAGATTATAGTTGTCTGTCCGTCTGTCTGACCGGTATGAAGATGACCCTTGGGTTCGTGAAATGGATATCAGTCAAATGGAAATCTTGACGTGATTGATCGATTATGCGCTCAATATTGATTGTATGATTGGACAGAAAGGCGTTCGGTCTGAAACGGATGGCTGACGATCAAGTCGGTCACGGCACTTGATGAGCGCTGAAGATTGTTGCAACGATGCGAGTTAGAAGAGTTAAAAGACAGGGGAAGTTTCACGATGAGACGATCCAATTGATGGTCAGCGGTTGAGGCAGCAGGACCGGATTCTTTAGAAGGAAGGCGCGCTTCTTCTTTCTGCAGCAGGGGATTGAATAGGTTAGTAACTTTGCTGGCCCACGCCAAGTACAGTAACAAAGACAATACCATGGCCAAGTAGATTAAAAAAAAAGCCATTCCTTGACCTATAATTCAGAATCTACAGAATGCAAATATCGTAATGCCCAGCCTGTGGCACTTGACACGAGCTTAACGTCCACGTCCACTGCGGTTCTGGTCCCAACACCGCGGATCGCAGGTCCTAAACAGCACGCACTTATTTGCATGCGGCAATGCGGCAAACATGGATGTAAGCATAATTATCCACAAGCCAATGATAATGCGCCCTAAGCTTATTTCTGCCCAGGCCCAAGGCTTGGCTACAGCCATTACCTCAGCAGATGGGGGCTAGAACCCATCAAAAGGCTGAACCAGTCCGCTCCTAGAAACCTCCGTACAGGGGGTGTAGAAGCCACTGGAGCTTGGCTGCTGATCGTGCTTGACTGGTGGATAGGCAGTACAAAGTACCAACATTTTCACCGCCATTGCTCTTATTTTTGAGAGCCTCATCCTTCGATACTTATGTGGAGGCGACGGAACGCTCGGCTTCTCCCAAAAAGAACAACGTCGTCGTCTTAATACCTCAAAACACGCAGAAGCTGTACATGTCTGCGCCATGCCATATGAATGGGTCTCGTTTAGAAATAGGTCAGGAGATGTATCCGTAAGCGAGTTGCCCAATAATACAATACAAAGCCAGGATTAAGATGTGCGTTCTTGGCTCGCGATAGAATTGGGCCTTATGAAAAAAAGGCATTTTCCATTTGACTCAGCTGCGTACCCTTTACGGAGCACGGCTAACCAAAGACGTGACAAAGGATGCACATTACCAGCGAATCGCCCGGCAGTGTCTTGGCACCAAGTGCCGTGGATCCTACCTAGGGATTGTCGGGAACAGTCTCGGGTTTGTCGTCTTTTGGATCTGGGGTTATACTCGATAATTTACGACGAGCCCAAGACGCCGAGCTTCAGGGCGTTCTTGGCTCGAACGACAATATCAGGCTTGGACCTCGACACGTCGGTCAGTGTGGAGTTTTGTTCATTTCTTATATGGATGCCAAGTAAAGTATCCAAGGTCAAGTTGTTGTGGTTGTTTACACTTCAGCTGAACTATCGCGACATTCTCACTGTAGATTTGGGAATTCCCCTTCACCTAATTGGGACAACCATGATTGTTTGCTGTCACTCAATGACCGTTTCCTGTAACCTCAATGTAACCTCTTCTGTTTGTGTTTCACATACACTGTACATAGTACTTACTTGACTACGCAGACTGTCGAAA
Organism: Fusarium sublunatum; assembly: GCA_013623665.1. Taxonomy (NCBI): domain Eukaryota; kingdom Fungi; phylum Ascomycota; class Sordariomycetes; order Hypocreales; family Nectriaceae; genus Fusarium; species Fusarium sublunatum. The sequence goes on from JABFFF010000053.1 coordinate 80,772, forward strand.
TGACCCAGGCTGATCCTTATCCCAGCCAAGCCTATGTTGGCTCGGTTAAAACATCATCGTCAGCACTTAATCCTTCACCATACATCAGCCTCACAGCCACGACGTCGTCAGCATGGCTTTACTATTACTGGAAACAATGCAAAAGTCGCTATTGTTGGGTGCCTTGAGAATTTTTTCCATATGGGTTTATGCCATCTGACTTGATCTACATCATCACCGGCACGCACGGCTTTGCATGGGAAATAGGGTTTTGGTGGTTGCTGACCAGATGACGTCTGCCAGGCACACAGTTTAGGGTCCAAGGGATGGAGATCTTCGAGGTAAGCTTAAGCCTTTTGCGAATCTCCGAGGGCCCCACGATGTTCCGTTTTCTGCCTCTCACGGCACCAAGCTCGTCGATCCCATCCGTGTCAGGTAACGGTCATAGAGCGGCTTTTGTGTCCTGACTGGAACAAAACTGCAACAAGAGGTAACGTCAAGTGCGGTGAATATATGGGGTCGAAAAATAGAGGCTTCGTGCACCGACCTCGGCTTGTTACAGTCCAAGTACAAGCAATCTGTGCATCAATGCGTCTGTTAGGGATAACCTCGTCTGCAGCTTGTTTCCTACGCCAGGATCCGGGCTGTGTGCTATTCTACATAAGCTTCTGTTCGGCCAATTGCAGATTAAGGGTTTCAAGACTGTTACCGCCATCGACATAGTTGCAACAGGGACACGTAACACGGTTCCAGAAGGGCTGGTTGGTTACAGTAGGTACGCTCACGACGGCCGCGAACAAAACGAACTTGAGATGAGGTGGTCAATGTCAAGTCGGGAAAATCGGCGGTTTTGGCCCCCCTGAACCATGTCAAGTCTCCCATTCCCCACGTCCGTCACCTTGTCCCCAGAGCATGACGTCGACTGTGCCGCGCTGCCGAGCTGGGCGTCTCTTCATGTCTCGTCTCTGTCTCGGTGGGTGGTGATTTTCTAGGCACACGGCCCTAGAAAGGCGATATGCTTCTCCTCCCTGCGAACCCTTCAAAAAGACCGCTGGTCCTTTTTTTTTTTTTTTTACTTCCTGTCAGTGCGTGCCTCCCACCGCCGCCCTCGGCTTTTACGGTTGCTGAGACTTGACGCATCAAGATCGACATGGATGCTAAGGGCTCGTCTCCCTGGTTTTCAGGCTTGTCGTAAAGCTTGGCTCATCGCTGGCCTATGAATCCTACGCTGTTGTGTCACTGAGCCCGAAAGGGCCCATCACGCCAACCCATGCTGTTTTCATTCGAATTACACGAGAGCAAGGCCAATTTGGCTTCGCTCGGAAAATCGGCTCTGTGCGGGTGCACTAATATCGTAATACGCAATCCAGCCAAGTCTTAATGGATGGAATACGACAGACAAGACGCTCCGAGTGTATTGAGTCATCAAAGAGTAGACAAAAGTTTCTGGAATATAAGGACCATCACTGGATACGCATTGCGTAAAGTCTGTGAAATTTAAGTATGCCGAAATACGATGTTGTTTTTTCCATCGAGGGAGAAATGCAGTTGGTGATTCTACTAATTCGTCTTAAGACCAAACGCAAATGGGAATCCGATGCGAGAATTGGCATTTCCCACTCTGCCGCGGAAAAAGGCATGTTGTTGTTACGAGTCACCCAATTCAACTAAGTCATGACTGCCAAGACGGATCTAGGAGGCCTCGTGGTATCTTGGTACCTTGGTCAGGTGGTTCTCTCATTCGAGCAAAACCATGCGCCCTGGTTTAAGCATGAATTTAAGCGTTGTCAGCCACTGGCTTGGCATGGCTATCATTCCGCCCTGGGGCGTGTGATTAGAAACCACAGTAGCCTGTGAGGTTTTCCTCCAATGCCAGAGCCCGCAACAACGTCCAATGTGGTGTCAGTGCTCTTGGAAGGGAAAATAACTGCCGTATTGCGAGCTTTGGCACCCTGCTCAGCCCGCAAAAAAGGGACACATGGTCGGCCGTCAATTGGAGCCCGTGGCTTGTGAAGGACCAGGAGATGGTGGTCTTGGTGCGATTTCGAGATGCCGTCCCAACCGACTTGGCTTTGCAGGGGTGCAAGGGCAGCGGAAACAAAAATGGGCTGGGTTTCTGATCCTGGGGCACGACTTGTTCCCAACGTGTTATTCCCGAAGGTGTGCCAGAGGATCTGTCTTGGCTTTTTTGCGAGAGCCCGCTAGCCGCGGTCAAGCAGGGAGCCAAGCAAAGCCAAGAGGGCTGCTGAGACTGTGCCAAGAATGGGGCTGGTGCCAGGGCTGTTGACGGAAGGAGTTAAAAATAATTAATGTTTGTTGCGGCCCGTGAAGCACATACGTATACGTATACGTACGGTGGTGCCGTATAAGCTGTCGTCAACATCAGAGATAAGGTGTCCTGGCATGCGAACCGGCGATACGCTATTTACAGTATGAACCCCGTCGTCATGGCGGGACCGTAATGTCGCCATCTGGATATATCGGCATCTCGCGCTCGCCTTTTGCTTAAGGATAGCGCTGGCTGTTAAGGTCGCGCGCTAGACAGGGCCTCTCCATATTTCTAATTCTCGCGTGCCGATCTGTCCGTGATGAACCCTGCCAGATAATGACTCGGCTGGCGCCACATAATCAATGTTAAACTCTGGCGCGAGTGTGACCCTCCCTCAAGCCCTTTTTTCCTTTTTTACCGTGCAGCCAGAGAAAAGCTTGGCGCTCTGTGGCTGCATGCTTATTTATCCCGGTCTCATCACAAACGTCCATCCGTCATGATTGGCTCGACAAGTTTTGTGCACGTCCAGAGCCTGAGTTGTGAGTTATGAGTTGTGAAGGCGTTGATTATTATATCGTACCGAGTCCAGATTACTGTCGTGTTTTGGTCTCTCAATCTCGGCAATCCCGTCTTTGCACAATAACTGTGAAGTCTACATGCAAAGAATGGACCATTCAACACTGTGCCCTGCTCTACCAGACAGTAATTTGTGCGGCGGTAACTAGAGTTTGTCGTGATATACATGTTTCATCTCGACAGATTACCATAGTAGGTACTGCCTAGTATTGTTGAGTTGGTGGGTACTAATTTATTTCGCATCATGGATATACAGTTCCATCCCCGAAACCCCAAGGCCATTAGCAATATCGTGCCACTGCATACCCTCAATAATAAGCTTATACCTGTAGTTTCAAGCTTGCAAGTTCGGGCCTTTTATAGCCAAGAGACTGCTTCACAATACTTGTCAGGCGGAATAACTTAGTGCAACTTGGCAGGTCTAGAGTCATCACACGTTACTCTGCATCGTGACAAGCCTCACCAAGCTGCACCCAGCCATCATGAGTCCATCCATAAAAAGAAAAGACACCACAAAGCACCAAGGCTACCTATCATCCAGTAGCTTCTGCTTAAGACGACATGTGCACAAATTGACTCGAAATCCGTCTTGGCCCTGGCCCGCCAAGGGTCGCCCAGACTGGTCTATCGTCAGAGTCTGGACTCGGCGCGCAGGGCTTCTTGCAGGACAAGCAGCAGCAGCCTGGCGAGCCACAGATGGTCCGGAACGTCTGAGGATAAGGGATAAAGAGCCACCGCGGGCGTTGCCCTCGTTTTTGATCAAGCCACTGATGATTTGATTTGGCTAAATTGCTTGTGCCTTGTGTAGGCAAAGTGTCGGTGTCGCTTAAGCTCAGGCTAGTCAGCAAGCAACACAGATAAGCATAATCTATGAATCCGCCCGTTGGTCTGGACCTCTGTCAGATGAGGCTGAAAGGGGTCACTCAGATGACCTTATTGGGCCGCGCTGTGTCGACAAAAAAGCGCATCACGAAGGATGTCGTCCACATTAACCCTGGGTGTCTCGTGATAACCCAATGGATCTTTTGTCAAATGAAGCATTTGCAAGTAGGAAGCTATTTGTCACGAATGACGCTGTGATGTGGCGAAGAAACAGAATGGAACAATTCCGTGGATCCACCAGAGACGAACGACAAGAGACGAAGAAAAGAAAAACCAAGAACGAGAAAATTAAACCACCATCAAAGCGCATCGTCAGAGGTTCCACTAGCGGATACCCTATTATCTAACGGAATGCGCCCCCATTTTCGTTCAAGGGGTCTTCTGGATAAGTCGGCATCGATCATCATTTCTTGTATGTATATAGAGAACGCCCTAACCTCTCTGTTGAGTGACGATGGGCGAATATAACTGGTGTATAAGTCATGATCCATGCAATACTATAATGACATTCATATAACTTTACAGTAGTATAAAGCAAAAAGAATACACTTTATCCAAGGTACGAACCCTGTCCCCCTTCCAAGGTCAAGCTTAAGCTTATTTTGCAACTCTGAAGGGGGTTGCCCAATCGAGTAACAAAACCCCCAGTTTCCGTGTCTGGGCGGGCACTTTTGAAATGACCAGACGTCAGAATGCCAAGCTCACGCGGTTGCTAGCGACGCCGTTATATCCGATCCACCTGTTTGTTGTTGGTTGTTGGTAGAGATCATGGAGGGTCTATCGAACAGTTTGGCAGGTAAAGGCGGATGTTTTGCTCTTCTGGAACGGCCGGAAGAAGCCAGACGCAGGCGACATTTCAATTCGGATAGCCCCGGGGCTTTGAATACGGCGATGGAGAAAGTCAAAGGGCCGAACCTTCGGTGCTTGGCACGGCAAAGTTGTTCTCGAAGCCCCGTTATTTCCTTCTACTGTTACTATATAAGGTATTTTAAAGCCCACAAGGCACCATCATCACGACATGAAAATCCACAGCAGTGATACGCCGAGCCATTTCCAAGTCGACCAAGACGGACGGACTCGACTTCTAATTATCCTAACGCTCAATAATCACAATACTACATACTGGGGGGTCGAGAGCCGCGGAAATAATACCGCCGCTACTCCAACACTCTGCAACTAAAAAAAAAAAATTAAGATAAAACTTCCATGTTGCAGTAGAAATAAAACACACACACCCCTAGAACGGCTGCGTCGGCACCATCATCGGACTCGCTGTGCCGCGAGGACGATGGCATGTACCGCAAGATGGCCAGATATGCTTATTACTCTGTCAGCGTTTACCTTATTAGTTAGCTCTGCCGTAGTACTCCTTCACCAACTTTCTCCGTGCCGGTTAAGCCGTAAGCTACTAACCTATGAAACGCGGGCGTAGCTACGGGCACTGCCATTGCTGGACGGGACTTTCCCTGCGCCATACGAGACACTCTCTTTTTGATTGATTCCGTCGTCGAGGTTTCGTATGGCGGAGCGCAATGCCGTTTATCCAGAACCCCCCACTGAACTTCAGGGGCTCTTGTGTATTAGGCACGAGCCGTATATCCGACCGAAACGACGACGTGGCCTCTGAAAGTCAATTCATATTGAGGACGGGAATGAGATTACCTTTACGAGAACTCAAGCTTAACAAGGCATATTTGCCGTTGACCGGCATTCAATTCAGTCATCTCGGCTAGTTGTTAAATTCAGACCTGGCTACAGGGTAAGCAATTGTTAATAAATTGGACATGAACACGGATACCACTGTTCCTTGATTCCTACAGATACAGGTAACTAATCATTTCGTTCTGGAATATTGTAACTGTGTAACTTTCTGTTGTGGATGTAACAATTGGACTTTTAGCTTATAGCAGGGAGGTGTCAGTCCGAGCGCTTAAGAGGTAAACTTACAACTTTCTTCACGATAGTAACATCCAATTTCAATTGAGTTAAACTTTCGAAAAGCATACTGGGCGATTCTCTGATATGTCTATTCCTATAGTTCCCGTAGCTCGGTATTCATGTGCCATCGTCTCACCCATGGCTCTCAAGTGACCCTAACTGTGCCGACATACCGTCAGACACTGCACAAGCCTGAGATTATCAGCGCGTATCGTCAAGTCTAAAGGTTGTTAGTTGCAATCACCACAAAAAAGTTAAAAGAGATTAGGAAATCAGCGAAAGGGGAAATAATGCGCGTGCCATGGTCGCAATCCACCTGCCACTCACGCTGTAGTGGTAGATAATATATCCGATTGTTGTAAACAACAGTTGACTCTCTGGACCTTCAACAAGAGAGGACAGTATTGCCGTGCCCGTGAACTCAGAGCAGAGATAGTTATAGGTCATTGAATAAGATTACACATATTAAAGTGACTGTGGTGTATCAAGCTTGGAGAAACCAACGTAGTGGTGAACATGCCATCAGATGCCCACCGTGCCAACTATAAAGCGGTAACATCGATTCACCAAATCAATCCACGATTCCTAGGTTGAATTATCGCTCTATAGTCCTGAGAGAAATCCAAGTAGAATTGCAAGCTCAAGCCCAAAGTACCGGTACGTCCTGTTCACTCTTCTTATCACATACTACAGACATATCTGATACAAGGATAATCTATAACTACAAGAGAATGACAAAAGATCTCAGGAAAAGCGATACAAACTTGAATCATCAGATCCAAGAGACCCTAGTCTATTGCCTCGATCTGAACCAGATCCCACACTCACCCTCGCCATCGGAAGATCCAGCACGCTCCCCGTCGGCAACGCGCAGCAGACTAGATCTTGTATACACCGCGTGCACTCATCCGAGTCAACTCTGAAGCTTCTCTTCACCGCATCGATAATGTTTGAGATCATATGGCTACGATGTCCTGGGGAGTTCATTGCTGTGCCACACAGTACTCGCCGTCTCTGCATGTTCCCATAGGAAAGAGGAGACGGCCCATGTCTTGTGACCGTTTGTCATGATAGGATGCACAAGTGTCGCTTGCCTCGATATGTGCAACGTATTACCACAGAAAGACACGGGTATCAGATCGCTCGCTCAAGTGAATTGTACCACCTAAGACGGCCATCATCCAAGGTGGGCAGGCATTAACGAGGACGTCCTGTAAGGCTTAGAAGACGGTGAAGCGTCCAGGGCCGTCCTTTGACAGAGGAAGAACTGAGAGGAGAATGGGGCAGTTTCGAAGCTGCAATCAGCAGTCACACCGCTGGTAATGGCGCGGGAAGGGGACAACATCTCGCACATTGGGCACTCCAGAAAGGTAACTAAGGAGTCGGTCGAAACCAAGGCCGAAGCCACCATGGGGAGGACAGCCCCAGCGACGCAGGTCGAGATACCAAGCCAGTTCCTTGCCCTTAGAGGAGCGTTTGCTGGGGACCTCTAGACCCAGAGCTCGCATATTCTCCTCGAGTTGAGGTAAACGGTTCTCACGCATTGAACCGCCAGCCAACTCGCCAAGGCTAGGGACAAGGAGGTCGAAGCAGTCGACCGTTGGCTCAGAAGTTGGTGATGAAGATGACTGTCGCATGTAGAATGCCTTGATCTCTCGAGGATACTGAGTTATAAAGATGGGGACGTATGCATCGGTAACATCATCGTAGCCAATCTTCTCGGCGAGGTACTTCTCATGCTCGGATTGTAGGCCAGAGCCCCAGGTAGGTTTGTGCTCGAATTGGTCGGCAACAGGCTTGAGTATCTCAATAGCCTCGCTGTAGGTAATCCGAGGCCATGTCTTGGTTGTGAGTAGGCCTCTCCACCGGCGATCCAGTTGCTTCTGTTCAACCAGATCATTAAAAGCAAGACGTTCTGCAGGATCCTTTGAGCCAACTCGATTCTGCTCAAGCTCTTTGGCAGCGTTGAGCTCCTTGAGCCCCCTGGCCAGCGAGTTTAGCATGCGCTGTGCGAGGTCCATGATTTCGTCCATATTGTCGACGAAACTCATCTCAGCCTCGAGCATGTAGAACTCGCTGAGATGTCTGGAAGTATCACTCTGCTCGGCACGGAATGTCGGGGATAGGGTCCAGACATTGCCGAGAGCTTGGGCAAGAGCCTCAAGATGGAGTTGTGATGAAACTGTTAGATATTTGGGGTCCCGGAAGAACTCGCCAGGGGACGATGCCTTGACAGCGAATGCCTCACCAGCGCCTTCACAGTCCGAAGAAGTGATAATGGGCGGATGAGTTTGTTGAAAGCGCTCACGGAAGAAGAACTGTGTAAGAAGGGCGGTGGCATCAGATCGCAAACGGAGCATAGTAGAGTTCAGAGGTGTTCGCGGTCGAAGATGGGAGATGGTGCGAAGGCTTTCTGGAGTCTGATATTTGTTTTGGATTGGGTACGACTAGAGATGTGTGAGAGGATATATCTTCGATAAGAGTGTCCGAGTAGACTTGTTAGACATACCTGAGGATCAGAATTACCTAGGACTTCAACTTCTGAGACTTGAAGCTCAGGAGTTTGAGATGGTGAAACCGATTCAGAGCTTTCTGAAGTTTCGATACTGCTTTTTGCATCAGAAACATGAGAAGCTTCGTCACCAGCTGATAGTCTCCTGCTCTCGTTGATCCATGTTCCCTTTAGGCGGACTGCAGCACCAGGACGCATGCTTTAGGCGTGTCAGTCAATGATCGAATATGTATAATTTCAAGGCCTACATACTCTGTAGCTAGACTCTTGTCCACAACCACTTGGACAGGTCGCATAGATGAGCCATCAGTGATGTCGATGAATCGCACTCCTGAGCTCTTTCGTACTGATCTCACCCATCCACAGACCTCAACATCAGGCACATGAGACGATGGTGCCCATGCCTTGAGTTCGGCCACCGTCTTGATCTTCTGCTGGCACTCGCCAGGAACTTTGACGGCGTACGTTCTTCGTTGAGGCCACGTCGTCCCTATCTTTGGGATCCTGTGTGCGCGCAACGACCTCATCGTAAAAGATAGCGTCTGACGATATAGACTATGCAACGGGAGCTAGATGATTCTTGGGAGGTTGTCGATATCCGATCCAATCATTTATCGAGTTGCGTTGTTGCAGATCAGGCCCGGCCTAGATCAGAACCAGCGCCTAACGATGAAGAAATTCTTACGCCCTTCCTTGATGACGTGGTGTCGTGGAGCTGAACTGAACGCAAGGGGCACCAAGCTTCATCGTATGGCTGGCTGATCATCCGTGGAGAAATTTTGGAAATATCACGGGGCTGCTCTAGGGTAGTCAGACTGCCGTAGCTCGGATAGGCAATTCACCGACGCCGTATTCCTAGATCATCCTAACTCTTATTATAGTGTGATAGGGCTATAGTTGCAAAATTTCTCCTGACTAAATTACTGCCTATTTCGTTGACTAGGCCTGTGACTATTTATGGTGTTTTAATCCATTACCGCTCTAAAAGATGGCTCAACTGCCCCTTCCAACCGAGGTAAGTTCTTGAGAGATACCTACACTCTAATCTGTACACTAGGTAAAGAGATCGGCGAACCTCGTTTCTTCCCGCCGTGCTGGGATGTCTATTCTCTTTTGGGTAAGCGGCGGGCCCTTAAAGAAGCGTACCGCATCGGATCCTAATTGCTGGGATGGCCCAACTACAGCTGAGATCGAGGAAATGTCATGCTTATACAGAGTGGCTGCAATAGTGTGCTATGGACCCTATAATTGGTGAGATAAATGTGAAATGGTGGTTGCTTAACTCATTTCTCCCTAGTAATAACTCAAGCAGGTACAAGCAGGCGCGGGCCCAATCCGCGTCATTCCATTGGGTCTGATGCTCCTTCCTTACTTTGGACCGGCTGCTGCCAATGTCGACATGGCAGCTGCAAAAATAGATCATGGCAGGCACAAGGGATAACACTGTCATAGGTAGGTAGCTTAGGTTTCCTCCTGCCTCATGAAGATAGCATACTATAGTTTCACATCAGAGACATGGACATTCTCAACTCCAACTTATCCTCAACAACATCCGTTCTCACCCCAGGTCACCACCGCCATCTCGAGTACGATACATAGTCATTTCTTGTAATCAGATAAACGTCAGCAACCCTACCCTCATCAAACACTCCAATCACGTTTTACACCCACTCACACTCTCCAACCACGCTTCTCACGAGACACAGGGCAAGACACCAACCTACCCAATCGATACAAGTGTGGTTCTCTCAACTAGTTCCAAAGCCAAAACGCAACCTCACCGATTGCTCCCCAAGAAAACAAATCCCGACATCATTCGGGACAAGGAAAAAGAAAGTCTACACCGCAACCTTGCGCACCTGAACGTCCCCCCCGGCTCCGACCCTGTCTCAGACTGAGCATCGTGACTGGGCTTTATGCGGTTTCCCATGTCTCACATCTTGAACCGATCGATTGCGCACTCCGCACAGTTTCCGCCTAGCATGTGGAATATCGTCCTTGATCGGGCTAGGCTACCCAATTGCTGTTTCTCGATGCCATCAGTTTGCCGATGCGTATGCAATCTCATTAGCCTTCCATGTCCTCGGACCCAAACAGCTGAGCCTCGTCGTCACAAACCACCCCACATCCACCTTCTTTTTTTCTTGTCTCCAGCTCCTTCTCTCAAGCTGATCCGCAGCCCCGGGTATCCGCTTGGACACAAGCTTCGACCAGGCGAGATGAAAGGGTGCCACAGATCTTGATTCGCAACAATGTCCCGGCCAGTTGTGTCTCAGGCCCGCCGATAGAGATCGACGTGCTCCATGGCCCTGGTCGTCAAATCGCCCAACCAGCGTGGTTGCTTGCTCCGTCTTCAGATGGCGGCGCCCTCTGTGTCCCCGTGAGATCTTGCAGCTGCTCCACGGTTCCCGACAGCGACGCTCAGTGTAGCCCACCCTGGTTCCGTCAACTTGGGTGCCGGCGCCCCTACTGTACGTCTGGGATGGTGGGCTGCGATCTGGCACGGCACAGATCCCCGGGAGACTACGATGCGATGCCTGATTCCCATTCCCTGGGCTCTGCATTTGATGGGCCCTTTTCCCTGTCCCTGCCGATGGCTTGCCTTAATCCGTATGGCCCTGCATTTGCTTCGCTTGTCTTCCCTGTACCAATTACCGCTCGTGCATCCCAATCCCGTCTGTACAAGAGCCATATGCCTGCTAGGCTATGTCGTCAAGCGACGCGTCCCCATCTTCACACCCAAGTCTTCCCGTAAGTTACCCATAAAGCTATGCCGGTCTCTTTCTTTTCTGTCTGTTCTTTGGTTTGTTGGCTCGCCTCTGGCCGAGCCTGTCCTAAACAAGTGGTTCAGATCTTGGACATATTGGGTCACACAGTCCAATGACCATCCCTCCCCTCTCTTCTCTCGCTTGAGCCCGAGTAGTAGCCAGTCAACCAGACTGAGGCCTGTATTCAGTCCGGTGACAGATTCCTCCACCGTGTTGCTTTTTCCAGACTCACGGCCAAATGTACATAAATGCTTGCCGCCCTTCGATGTGATCGGTGCCTCTCATTCTTCTGTCCTCGCCTAACCACCGCCGCTCACTTTCACTTCACTTCCTTAGCCCAAGAGGCTGAGTTAATACGATTTTGGCACCTGTTCTCTCACTTCACTGTCGTCATTGGCTTGATACTATCTGACCACGGCCTTGTTCTTCATAACGACATAACTTGATTACCACTTGCTTCTATCAACATCAACACCTTCCTCATGGCTCCGCCTAGATCCAGCCGGGTACGGCCCTCAGAAGTCGCGGCTGATACCAAGAGAAACTTTATTCCCCTCGTCAAGAAGAACTATGGCGAGATCTTCCCACCATACTCTTATCTCTATCGGCAGCCTATTGCCCAGCTCGCAATCCAGCGTCAAAAGCCAACGACCCGGCCACCCTCGTTTCGAGTCGAGGTTGGAGATCCGGTCATGAAGGCATTGACCTACGCTGCCATGGACACACAGCAGAGCGAGGCAATGGGTGGCCCTCGTGTACGAGTCCCTTTCATATGCGCTGCTAATGAACGAAGACCTGGGGGAGATTGGGAGACTGGATGTGTCGGGTATGAAGAGAAACTTTGCCGACGAAGTAACCTCTCAGCCACACTGAATACGCCATGGCCTAACTCACCGGAACCAAACAACTACCCCATCCCATCCCAGGGTGGTATTTTGTCTGATGCTGTAGTTGTTTGTCGTGGACCCCATGACCGCTACGACAGGCTAGACAGCTGGTTTGATCTGCCGGTTGTATCAGTACCACCAACCCGATGGCCAAAACTGAAGGACAACGGCCTCAAGTACTCTTTTGCAGAGGAGCGTGAGATGACCCGAGATAAGCTTCGCGGCGCTCTCCGTATCTGTCTCTACAACGGATATGACCGTGTAGTCATTGGGGACTTTGGCTTGGGCAATGGGTACCGCAATCCTCCCCAGGAGCTGGCAGAGCTTTGGCGCGACGTCTTCCTGTTCGACCCAGATCTTCGAGGACAATTTGCCTACGTTGTCTTTGTCTTTGAAGACCCAATGCAAAGCACGATGCGTCATATTATGGACGAAATCGTGAAAAAGGAAAGCGGCTCCAAGGGCAAGTCTCGGGTTGGATCCTCAAGCTCATCTGGAACAAGCAAAAGTCATGGCAACGCTCCTACCGACCGCCAAATCTTCGAACACGTCTTCAACGCCACAGAGGTTGACCGAGTACTTCGACAGCCTGATCCTAGATATGGATTGGGAATGATCACAACATGATCTGGTTTTTACCAATCCAAGAAAGATACCACAACTCAGCTTGCATGAGCAAGAAGCACCTAAGAGAATTATTTCGAGGCCCGAGGTCGACAAAGAAATACTGTCTCAGGCAAATGAAGTTGAGGTAACTCTGGCAGTACTTCATTTTTGAGGCTGACCGACGTGGCGGGACCCTTGCACAACGTTTCTTTTTTTGACTCAGATGCGGTTGTCCGGCTTCTGGCGGTCAACCAACGAATACAGAGAGACTATCGAGCAACTATGATACCAGCCACAGTGCACGAATGTCTGGAGCCGCGAGGGGGGTGATATCACCAAGGAGGAACCTACGGAATGAAGGTCAGAATCATTGCCGAATCATGCGTGGATATCGGCTTTATTTGTTTGCTTTTTTTTTATTGTGAGCTGTCGTCACGCTGACGGCGATTTTTCTTTTTCTTGGTGTTTGGGGTTAAAAACTGGCATCTTGTTGACTAACAAGTTATAAAGCCCTGCTAGGCGGCTGTATTACGATGAATGAATGACGGTAGTATTGGTGTTAGGTGTATCGCATATATTTAGCTCAAGAGTTAACCCAGACTTGTTTTTGCTACCTCGTCTTTCCCCTGGCTCACCGTGTATGCTCTCATGGCCTCTGTTTCTAATGTTGTGCTCATGGCTGAGATTTGTTTGTCCTTCTTAGAAATGACACTATCTCCGTCTCATCTCGTCCTCGTTGCGCAAGTCTCGGCCGAGTTCAGCGCCAGCCATCTTATGACGGAACTACAAAGCGTCGAAACCCTGAAACTATGAAACACTTGGCTTAACCTACCTATCGGCTCATGTGGAATACGCTCGAGCAATGTATCCGTGCATAGGTACTTACTTGACTATGAGAAAAGAAACTGACCGCCTTGTCATGACACAACTCGGCCACGGCGATATGACCCGGCATGACATATGAAACTGTTTGTCGAGGCTTTTGATCTGAAACTCGAGTTGTCTATCAGCTATCATTACTGAATACCGTCCTGTAATATATCGCAATTTGCATATGGTGATCTCCGTCCTCGATCACCGAGACTACCAATGCAAGATAACGCACCCCCCTGGACTGGGCGAATCTACGGCGTACTCAACTCCATACAGCGCTTGCATACTCAGCTCCCCTTCGCGTGTAACTTGGAGAGGCGGGTCTTTAGCCGCGGCTGGTCGCAGGGGGGAGAAGGGAAGACTACACTGAACTTGGTCAGCTGCAGGGCTGATGATCATGACTGCTTGACTAGTGGCAGATCATATTGATGAGTAAGGCAAGGGTTATGTTTCTTTACGAAACAGGATCCATGCCACTATTCTGAACTCTTTTATCATGGAAGGCCTCATAATTCCTTGTGTACCCCTTCTCCACCGCCTCTTTACTACAGTGTGTGCCTACCTAGGTATGTATTCTCAAATAAACGTTTTTGCCCCTCTCTTACGCCTGGGTGTTGCACAAATCTCGATTGCGACACCCTGACACGACAGGAGACTCGTGTTGCACCGCAGAGCCTTCTGCCACGGGGAGGCGCTGTGGTGATGACCATGGCGTAAAGACGGTGAGAACGAGGGCATCAGGTAGAAACAGAGACAGACAAGCAGGGGTAATAAAGCAAATAACAATAAAGGGCAAACTGCAAAAAGTGGGGGAGTCATGTTTCAGGAATACCTCACCTAGTTATGCGGAAAGGCGAGATGCAGCAACGCCAATCAAACCGACGTTGAAGGTCTTCTGCAAGGGAGTAAGCATAGCCTTGTTCTCTCACTTGATCTTACCAGCTAAGCTTGGCTATCAAACATGTTGCGGTGTATAGTCCTCCGGCATGTATATGTGCGCCCCAGGCCGCGGAGAGGTAGACACAGGTATCGTAAAACAGTATCGCATAAGAAAAGAAGCATGTTCTCGCGAAACAACGGGGATGACATGGACTCGACGAGAGAACATGTCGGTGTGTTTCGTGTTACTTGCTATCCAACTTCTTGTCTCTTCTCTTCTCTCCTCTCAACTTTTTCTTCCTACTGCATATACGCCATGTAACAAACGACCGCTATTGTCAATATCCGATTTCTATTAAACTGCCGTACTTTTTCAACTACCAATAAGCTGGTCTTAGACCCGCAAAGTTTGACAGGGCTGCTGAAGAGGTTTCGTCACTCTCCTTCTTGCGCTGCCCACTCAACTAGAATTTTTGTTAGCATTGAGTTAGACAAGATTTGGGAACTTAATAAGCGGGACTTACCTCCAACTGAACACCCTTGTGAATGTGCACCAACCAATCCACGTAGCTCTGTGCCTCATTGTTCCGATCCTCCACAAGCATGCGTGCAAAATCAAACTCGGCCCCATCGATGCCTTGTCGGGCGAGCTGAATCGTGAGTCCCTTGGATCCGCGCATTGTACGGAGGAACTCGATGATGTTGCGGACTTGGGCGTTGAGGTGAGTGTCGAGGACTGGCAGAGCCGATGTATAGGGATCCAGGCTCTTGAGGGAGTCCTTGTCCTCACCAAACAGATCCGAGATCAGGTTGGGGGACGTTTGTGAGTGGAACCAAAGGAGGCATTGCTGGCCATTGTCAACCAGATACACGCCACCGGCCTCAACACGCGAGAAAGATGTGCGGATCGCAGGGGGCACCTTCAGGTGTCCTGTCTCGGGGTCGGCAAAGCCCTCTTCAGGAGCCAAATTGTGGATGGGAATCATGCGGGGGTAGAGATACAAACTCAACTCAAGAGCACCCATGGAACGGAGCATCCGCATCTCATGGACTCTACGATCAGAGTTCTCAACACCGCCCTTGAGCGCCCGGCACTTGATAAGACCAAGCAGATACATACAGAACTCCTTCAGTCGCTCAGGCATGACAAGCTGTCCTGGAGGATGTTGCTGGGCCGCATGCTTCCTGTAACAAGCAAGGACATCAATGGCCTTCTCACTTAGCCAGTGACGAATGTCCTTGAGGTTACTTGATGTTGTCGCCAGCTTTGTGCTGGCTTCCTTGGCCAGCATGCCAATGACGGCGTCTTGGTCAACAAACTTGAGACACTCACGAATGCCCTGCTCGCGCACGCCCGACTCCTTAGAGGTTTCTGTAACGCTAGCAATGACATTGGAGCATCGCACGCGGCGTTGGCCTGAAGCAGTGGTGTAGAGGAGAGCAGACTGGAAGTGAGCATCAAGCTTGGCATCCAGTTTGCCATCATAGCTGAAAGTGACACCCATTGCCTTGTCAGCATCAATGACACCAATTTCCAAGTCGGCTCCAAATGTGTGCTGGATGAAGTTGCCATGATAGCCAGAGACTTGAAGTCCGTTGGAACATCGGACTTTCATAAGAGCTTGGAAACCAGTTTCACGGGTCACGGCGTGAGCGATCTCAAGTGACAGCTTTCGGCTGTCCCGTGCTGCGATGAAATTAGGGTAATAGAATGTTTCTCCGCCAGTCGTGGAAGCAACATGGCCTAAGAATGATGTGATCAATACGGGCTTCCTAAACATAGCGCACCAAAGTCCAACTTACCAATGGTAGCAATATCAAGGTATCCGCCCGAAGGAGCAGCGAGGAAGAAATCAGCACCAACGCCTGCGGCAGCCATCTTTTCAGCAACCTTCTTCCAAGCCGGATGCTCAGTTGTGTAGAGCTTCTTGTCAATTTCACCACCAGGGTGATTGCCATTGTCACGCATAAACAGACGACCGGGGCCCCAGGTTGGCAGCGCAGAGCAGCTTGCCACAACTTTGCCTCCAGTCGCCTCAAGAGCCGAGAGTGCTGAGTTCAGAGCGGCGAGAAGAGCGGGTTCAGGGTTCTTGATCGTAGAGAACATGTCGGGTAATCGAGTCAACAGAGAAGTGATCACATCCTTGGATTCATAAGGGTCAACAAAGAGTCCCTCGCTCAGAGGTACGAAAGGATCTTCGAGGTCAGGCATAATCATCATCTGAGCTTGTTCCAAAGCAGGCTAAATGCTGTCAGTAAGAGCAAATTAAATAATTGTATCCATAAACTCACATTGACGTTGTAAAAGTGAATATCCTTGTCATACGTAACAAAGCCAACCTTGGCGCCCTCTGGTATCCTGCGTTTCGGTTCTCCGTTCTCGTCCAGCTCTTGGTCCTCGCCGCCGTATAGAGCAACACGGATACCCTCACAAAACGCTTCAACGTATCCCTTATTAAAAGACTCTTGGGTGACATCGATAAGGAATAGCCATCGCAATCCAACTGGCTCTCTGGTCCAGTACTCCTTGGGCACCACGAACTCTACTGTTCCCCTGTGAAGCTCAGGACGGCTATCTCGGTCGACTCGAACACCCTGGGGGGTGGTTGCGGAGAAATACTCGGGCGGGGTGTCGTTGGGATACGAGCAAAGGTTACAGACAAACTTGTTTCCACCTGAACGGAACATCATAAAGGGGTTCATGTAAGCTCGGCATCGTCTGCATCGCGGGGGACCGGGTTCGCCAAAGTCGAGGACAGGGACATCGACTTCTCCGGGCTGTAAAGGAGCTAGCGGTTGCAGCAAAAGTCCAAGTGAAAGACCAGTAGCTTGCAGAGCATCCTGGGTCGCGGGGATGTTGTTGAGAGTGAGTCGTGTGTATTTCGGAGACGAGTTGCCCTGATCGAAGGCGACAAAGGAGACTGTTGACGGAGGGGGGACGTGCCGCTCGAAGGTAGGATAGACGTTCTTGAGGTAGTATTGCTGGACAGCATCTCGCGAGGCTGGTACGCTGGGCATATCGTCAGGTGATACTCCCTTGGGCCCGCTGGTAGAGACTGATGCCGTATCGAAGCCTTCACCAACGCTAGATTTGGCAGCTGGTTGACCAGGAGCGAATGGCATAGGAGGTGCGCCAAATTGGCTCTGGCTTTGCATTTGTGGTGTTCCCTGAGGGCTTCCAAACTGTCCTCCAAAGCCAGGTCCGCCTGGGACGCTGTCAAGGAACTGAGAGGCAGAAGTTCCCTGTGCGGGCATGCCATTGAAGGCTTGCGAGGAGCCTGTAGCTTCGACGGTGTGGTATGCATGTCGATCCTTCTTCTTTCTTCTCGCTGTGCCGTGTCCATCTCCCAAGTTCATTCCACCCAGTTGCGCAGCTAGCGAAGCATCCTGTGATGGCGGAGCTTGACCTTCTGGAAATCCTTGAGCTTGAGGAGGTCCATATCCGTAGCCCGGACCAGGAGCAGGTGATCCAATCATAGGAGGGGGGACTTGCGAGCCACCATAGTATTGCGGTGCTCCTCCATATGCTGGCTGTGGTGAAACTTGCTGCTGGTACGGCGAGGGAGCCACAGGCGGTTGGAACTGTTGAGGAGCGGGCTGCGAGGTTCGATTAGGGTCATTCGGGTCAATAACCTCGCCCTGACCAAGGGCGTGGTATTGGGCATAGTCGGCCATGTTGAAGTTGAAGGTCCGGATGTAACAAGACGATGATTGAAAGCGAGTATCAATCTATCGGACGAGTATGCGCCGAGTAAAGGAGACGTGGGGCAATAGAATAAGGGTAGCACAGGCTCCAAAAGAACACGGAAAGAAAGGTCGACAATAATTATATGCAGGAAATGACGAACATGATCTCAAATCCACATCTAACTGGCGAATTTCCTTCACCGAGATTTCAGGAGTTGAAAACCGAGATGCTTCAGTTGATGATAGGTGTCCTGCTGGCCTCGCTGGCCTTTTCTGGGTGTTCCTTCCGAGCAATTGCGATCGTGTTCCGTTCCGCTTTGCCTTGATTGGTAAGGTCAAGTGTGCGAATTATAACAAATACTGTATATTTGGACTGTGAACTATCAATCGGTCATGTGATGCTACTTACACTTGTACAACGCCCCAGTCCGTGGTGAGTGCCGGCCGATAGAATGATATAAAGCATAAGGATTACTGATTAGAATTAGTCCCCTCTTTAACGTTTAACATACTCAATACATAATGTATCCGATCAGAGAAGGGTCATAGTCCCAATACTATATTGTCTTAGTTTCCGATATCAGCATCGTCGTACTAACCCTATAGCATGTTATAGTATTGGGCGTTAGATTGTAGATCTTGCCAGTAAATAAGGTAGTTGGATGATATTTGAATGGTATACGGGAACAAACTATACACTAGTTCATTACGAAGTTATACCAAATGATGTATGATAAAACACCCGATCTCATTCGGTAAGGTCTACCGTTTATTCTGTTGGAACTGAGCTTTGCGAGTGTAGAACCGGCTGGATTATACACTAGAAAATATTAATTGCGATAAAAACATGGCCTACCACTTCACGCAAGGCTGGTTTTATAATCGGCTATTTAAAACCAAGAGCTACTGCCAGCCTAGTGAGATTGTCTTTACCACTGGCAGAAGAGCATATTACGAATGCGGTAGCCAGACGAAGAGCATAGAAGTGGCACAGTACAATAGAGACGTAATAAAAACAATCAAGATGCTAAATGCTCGACTGCAGCATGGGTTCCATGTACTTCTGGTAAGCTGAAGGTTGGGTTCTTAGTCGTCGCAAGCAAGATACCACGTCGTGCCCCTCACTTGACGTAACGCGTTTGGCGCCATAAGAGAGCATGATGCAGCCTCGAATCCATTGAGATATTATTATAAGAAGCAAGCCATATAGTTCTACAGTTTACAGAAGAACGTCCATTTGTGAAAATCGAGTGCTGTTACGTATATTGACTAGAGTGATGTTGCACAAGTGCCGAGAACAAAACATCTGAAGGTGACTGGTGACGTTGGAGTAGATACTGCAAAAAAGGCGTAAGATAATAAGATATTCGTATTTTATTTGTAACTCCAAACTCATAGTGTATCGTTATAACGTATCGTCATAGCATTACCATAAGTCGTGGATGCTTGGTAGATTCCCCATCCGACTTGGCTTCTTGGACGCCTCCGACCGTGTAAGTCGTGATCCGAGATCTCGGCCTCATGAGTATGTAACGGAGGCATCTGGTTCAACAAAAAAAAGTCAAAAGGTGCACAAGTTGCATCCATGCAGCCTAGGACTGCTAAAGAAGAAAAAACAAGTCAATGGCGTGAGGTGTGGTGGGTTGACGATTAGGCAGTGGTGGGATGCGGATAGCTTCAGATGCGACGCGCGATCTCGCGAATTGCACTTGGGAGTGACTTTGGACAATATGCAGCACAGGTTGATCAAATAGACTCAAACTAACTCCGAAACCACATTATAAGGGTCGCTGCTTCTTATAAAGACAGCAAGAAGCTTCATAAGAGCTTAATTACAACTGTATGTGCTGTAATCCGGAATGCGACAATGAGCATGGCTCATTCAATCGTTCGTTAACGGGCGTCAGATGGGAACTATGCTCCGTCTATCACGCGCAATAATCCGACAAATATCCCCCCTCATTTTAATTGCAAAAACTCGCCACAGACTCGTAAGAAGACGACAGAAATGACTCATTGATCTCGTCAAGGAGGGTGAGCGAAGAAGCGAGAGAGTCGAGGGAATTGCAAGTTCGGGGGGTTGAGTTGCTCTCTCATTCTGCCCAACTTCCAGATCACACAGAGGTACACCTCACTCAAGGTGATGTCTGAGCCGACCAATAAAAAAAATTGGTCACGACCAGCATTTTTGGGGCCCCATTTTCTCAAGTGCCATCTCTTGGAGGTCTAAGCTTGAGCTACGTGTGGCTGAAAGGGAATAGTGCAGCTACTGGCGAGTTATGCACAAAACAACAGCCAATCCACGGCCGCGATAACAAGGCTTGTGCGTCTTGTGCAGATCCGCTTGGCCTTGTGCACTCCTGTGCAATTGCATGCCAACGGGTGTTAAGCGTTCATGTGGCGTTTGAGAGCCCCTCCTCCCCAACAAGGCAAGTGGGCCCATGGCAGGTGAGCAGCGTCGAGGTCGCGAAGCTGTAAGAGAAGGAGCTACCTTACTGATTGCGCTCCTGCCCCCGCCCATATATAAACATGCCCCGTCCCCTCCACGCGCCCGACGAGATGACCTTGCTCGTCGTTTGTTCTCCTATTCATTAACCGTGTCCCCAATTTGATTCTCGTCTCGAACCTCCGTGTCGCGTCTTCCATCTCATTCCAACAACACCAATTTCTCGTCTTTACTCGAAACAACTCAACTTACACACTAAACGACACAATGGCTCCCAAGACCGCCGCCGCTCCCAAGAAGTCTGGCCACGCCAGCTATCAGGTGAGTTCATTCACACTTTGCTTCAAGTAATTTCTCAGGATGAGTCTAACTTTTTTTTTTTTTAGGACATGATCACTGATGCCATCGTCAACGTATGTGATCTTTGAAAATCCCCTGTTTTCTGGCGCGTCTACCGTCGCGAAGCCAATTCTTCGCTCGGTCGCGGATGAAGCCATCGTGATGCGCGCCCGCTCAATCACTCTGCGTTGCCATGACTTTTTATGATTTCACTCACTAACGCGCTTTTCTTTCATTCAACAGCTCAAGGATCGTAAGGGCTCTAGGTAAGCTTTCTCTCATTTCTTCTCATCGCGCAACGCATTTGCATTGTCGCCGCCTATTATTCCTTTCCTTTCCCATTCGGTTACTGATTCGTCGCACAGCCGTCAGTCTTTGAAGAAGTATGTCAAGGCCAACAACACTCTCAATGTCACGGACAACATGTTCGACTCGCTCTTCAACAAGGCTCTGAAGGCGGGTGTTGACAAGGGTGTCTTTGAGCAGCCCAAGGGTCCATCCGGTGGTACCAAGCTTGCTAAGAAGCAGCCTGAGGCTAAGAAGCCTGCTGCTGCCAAGAAGCCCGCCGCCGAAAAGAAGGAGGAAGCTGAGAAGCCTGCCACCGAGAAGCCTGCCGCTAAGAAGGCCGCCCCCAAGAAGGCCGCCGCCCCCAAGAAGGCTGCTGCCGCACCTAAGAAGGCTGCTACTGAGAAGAAGGCTGCTGCCCCCAAGAAGGTCGCTGCCGAGAAGAAGACCACTGAGAAGGCCGAGAAGGCTGAGAAGGTCGCCCCTACCAAGAAGGCTGCAGCACCTAAGAAGGCTGCCGCTACTAAGAAGGTATGAGCTTTGCCACCGAACCCATTTGACCAGTATCTAACGTCCGACACAGGCCGATAAGGCTGAGAAGCCTGAGACTGCTCTCACCAAGACAAAGGCTGGCCGTGTTACAAAGACCACCAAGGCTGCACCCGCAAAGAAGGCTGCTGCACCTAAGAAGGCCGCTGCCAAGGTGTAAAATGGCGTCTTGAGCATAATTGAACTTTAGTAATGACGACCACGGCGTTAAAGGATTTGTTCACGGCTAGGGCACGGAAGCAAGGCTATTGGTATTTTGTTGGTTTGGACTGGAGCGCGGTATTATCGGCGGTTTGCTGGACGCGTATGCGAAGATTCCCTCGCGTCTGTATGTTTTTACCCTCAACCATCTTTTTTGACAGGTGGTACTCTAGACATGAGGGTCATTTCTACGCGATGATGGCCTTTGTATTATACCTCATCTGACATGACAATTTCTTTTTTCACATGGCGTGTCATGCCTGCGAGAGGTGGACGTTTGGCGTGTTTTAGGTGGAAGCGAAAAGTCGGGTGTGGGTGAGGCAGGGCGGGAAAAGGATGTGTGATTATACCACTGTCGTTTTGAGTTACATACTGGATTTGAATTACGCAATGAATATTACCAGCCAGATTTGTGCACCATTTGACTAGTTCTGGAGAGGCTTGATGAAACGATACGTGTGTGTATGCTTGACGCGCTCTGTTAGGGCTTATTTACGTGCGTACCGACGAAGCGTGTCAAGTAAATCTTGTCAGGGGTTCACGTGGGTCTTGAATGTCCTTTGAGTGTATGCGAGTAAGAAGAAATGCGCTTGTTTATGAAAAAAAGGCTTGAGGGCCAATGGCGGCTGGTTGCTTGACCGTTATCTTGGGGTGGTCTGTAAAGTGCAGAAGCTTTACGCGTCAGTCTGTTCTGCGTGTAAGTGGATGAAGCGGGCCTGTGACAACTTGCCAGAACATCAGGCGCGTGATTTAAGTATGGTATACTAGTAAAACATATGCAGAGCCAGCTGGAGAGTTTCACGGTCCTCAAGGATAGTTGTCAGTGGCTTCGGTTGAACTGCTGGCCTTCACCGTGATCTCGTGGTTGAGTGTGTCGCTGGCCAGCTGTGAGGAATTGTAGTTGGCAAAGTGGAACCACCAAGCTTTAAGTTGGCACCCATGGAGTATACGTATAATAGCTAGGAAAGTGCCCGAGTAACCCCTCAACGCTTACACCGAAGACGTTGGTGAGAAGACATAACAAGGGCATTAATAAAACTGGTTCAAGCGAGAAGCAAAGGGACAACGGTATCAGAGTTGGTTTATTAACTCGGGACAGGCTTTGTGAAAATTACAGTGCTCTTCACACATCGTCATTGATAGCGAGTCTATTGTGTTGTAAGGCGTGGAATGAGACATTTTGGGCTATCTCTCTCGTCACCAGGCTCACGTGCTTCAGGTCCCAACGTGCCAAGTAGGTACTTCTACTTGTGTAGGTATCTAGCAAATTCTCGGAGCCAGAGCTATCAAGATACGTACTGTCTAAGCTAGCTGCTAGAACAGACAGCTCAAACGTCAGCGGTGCTTGCCCCTCCTCCATTCTCATTCCCTGGGCTTCAAGCTTCCCGAATGGCCCGTGCTTCTCTCTCCAATGCAATGCCCGTCAATGTGATCATCGCCCATCCATTCTTGTCGACTCGACTCGTCGACGCTCTCCCCCGCCAGGCTGTTCTGCTCTATTCCCAGTCGTGCCACGACCCATCCATCCCCTGATCCAGGCACAGTTCAGTTGGCGATAAGATAGGTAGCCCAGGGTACGCAGCAGCCCTGAGGCGCTGACGATTTCAGCCCACTTTGAACGTATCTTCACCAGCGGCATCGCCAGATTTCCCAAGGCTGCCTACCACTACCACTACCACTACCACTACCACTACTACTGTCACTTGTGTGTCCTGCATCTTTTCCCGCCGACCGATCCTTCCGGCGGCCACGTTTTGCGCCGCATCTTGTAATTTAAAACACTTTCTTTACAAGGCTGCATATCAAAAACTCAACTCTTCACCGGCTGCACCGTTGTTTCCATTGCCGCCTGATCAAGTTCCTTGTCCGGCTGTGCCGAAGATGGCGGGCAGTCTCTGTTCGTATGCGCCTTGACCTATTATATCATCAGAATCTCTTTCCGATACACCCGTGACGCAAGACGATAAGCTCGAACCGGAACAAAGAAAGACATAAGCACGCCAATAAGATCCCTAAGCCGCCGCGCAAAGAGTTCACAATGGCCTCGTCTAATCCGTTTCGCAAGAGTGCTACCATTGCGGTAGACACAGCTTCCTTTCCCACCTCAGCATCGCCCGCTGCTGTTCGTTTCCCTGCTCTCGATTCATTCGAAACAGCATCTACTCCTCCACCTCCCACGAGTTTCCAGCAGGCTGATTCCTCAGCCATTGACTCAAAATCCAAAATCGCCAAGAAAGTCCGCGTACTTTCACCACCGCCGCTCTCCCCCGATTCACCCGAATGGTCCGCGGTTCCTTCACTTGCGCAATATGGCGCATATCAACAAAAAGAAGACGACTCGCTCGATGCAACATCTACCGATGATAGCGATCGCGAAATTGTAGCAGCAGCTACCGCACATGGTCATCCTCGGACTGACAGCCAGGGTCCGGGGAACCCATTCAGCAAGACCTTACGAGACGTAGAATCGCCCGCTGCAGAAGAGCAACTTGAGCAGGAGCGGAAGGAAGAAGGCCAGGCCCTCAAGGCTGCCAATACAGCTAGGAGGTCTTTGGACGTCAATTCCTTCAAACGGTTACTTATGACGGGCAATTCTGACTCGGACAAGCCTTCACCGCTCAAAACTCGCCAGTCTATGCCTCCTCCAGCAAGACATGCGAAAGAACGTCCTTCCCTATTTCGTGGAACATCGCATGATAGCTCTAAAAATGCATCGATTTCCAACAACGGACTTCAAGAGGCTTCGTTGATATCCGAAGAAATCTCGGATACTCCGGAAGATGACCTGGATCAAGGGAGTGTTTCCGACTCAAGTGCGTCAGCTCATGTCAGTTCAAAGGGCAGCAAAGTACCACCACCACCGCCCAGCTCTCGACATGGGAAATCGATTAAGCTGGATTTGGTTGGAAAACAGGCCTCTCCAGAGATCCTTGCGACCTTGTCGCCGTCGGATATTAACAAACCACTTCCACCTGCACCCGTTCGAAAGAGTTTAGACGAGGGACCTGAGTCGCCATTTGACCGTGAGGCAGCTGGCAAAGTTCCAGAGGCCGAGGCCGAGAAAGGCTTTGGATCTACGGAACAGCAAGGAAGTGGGCGCAAGATTGTTCCAGCACCACCACCTCGAAGGGGACATGCGAGAGGAGAGAGCAAGGCATATGCTACCGGCTTGGGCATAGTACAGCAACAGTTTGTCCAAAACGATGAGAACTTATCGCGATCTTCATCTTTGAGATCCCGACCAGAACACAACCGCCGCGACTCCCATGCTGGACCGCCTCCGCCGCCGCCACCAAGGTCTCACCATGGCTCGAGACAATCGTCACAGATATCAACAGATGTGGCTTCGAAACTTGGCGCGGAATTGAGTCAATCGTCATCATCCCCGGCTCCGTCTGTGGACGTTGATATCAGCACAAACTCAACACCTACGCAGCTGCGCCAAGCCTCGACACTTGAGTTAACACCTCCTCGGGATGGGCAATCTGGAAATCATCAACCTGCAACAACCAAACCTTGGGCTCCACCGCCGCCGCCTGCACGAAACACATCGGTGCGGCGACCTGCTAGTATCAGGAGCATTGACAGCAGTAGCCGGCGAATTTCATTTGAATCAAAGCCTCATAGTGGGATGGCTCCACCTCCACCGCCTCGAAGACAGCGAGGCAGCAGTCGAGGCAGCGTAGAAGGGCCTAGAAGAACAAGTTTTGAGGGTGCTGGCAACGCTGGATCAAGTCAGGTTGCTGAAGAGGAAGCTGATAATGTGACAGAGGGAATCGGCTCGGGACCCACGTCTCCGCAATCGGCAGCTGAGCCAGGGAAGAGTGTCAACATCCTGGCTGATCTTGATGCACTACAAAAGGAGGTAGACGCCTTACGTGGGAAGCTGGGATGACGAGGGGCGCCTCTGATGGAAACACATGGCATGGAAGGGCGCTGGATGGTGAGGGTTGTACAAAGAGGGAGTGGCGAGGACCAGTTGAAGCTTGAGTCTCACTGGAGCCGAATATACATAATTGGGATGGGTGGCATTATGCGGGCGTTTTGATGGACAGGACTCTGGCATGATAGAGTTGTGTGATTGGTGTTGATTTTAAGTCGTTTTTGATGGCCTAAGGTTTGTAGTTGTAAATAAGGTCATGATGTCAGGTGTAGGCAATTGAACTAAACCTCGTGCACAATGGACGGCTGTTCAGCTGTTATGATGACCGACTTTATAGGCTCTTTGACGTCTTGACTATGTCGTGCTCCTCAAACCTTGGGCCTCCATGTTGCTGATTCCCCTCCATTATTCAGCCACACGAGTGAGACTTGAGA
>JABFFF010000054.1:0-77006 GCA_013623665.1 Fusarium sublunatum
CCCTCCTCCCGTCCAGGTTCTGGACGTTCTCTGGTCCTCCTTGTTCCAGGGCCTTCCCAATTCAACTCAACCCAGATCAAATCGATCGCGCGCTGACTCGAGTCGGCCACGTTGATAACCGCTTCCGTTCCTGTCTCACGGCCGTCGCCGACCGATTCATTTTGGCCGCCAAGACAGCAAGCCTCCGACTCGCAAGACCCAGAAAAACCCAGCGACTTGGCTCGCTGACTGGCTTTTTGGCTCTCCTTGCAGCTCTCCTTGCACCCTACGAAATACGAACCACCTGGTCGAATTACCAATTCCCACAACCCTGCACTCGCTCGCTCTTTTCACTATGAGTGCTGCAATTGCAATGGCTCCCTCTCCCGCTCCTCACGAAAGGTCCTCCTATCCTGACCTGCCCGCTGCCTCCACGTCGGCTGCCACTGTGGGCACTTCTCCATCCGCACAACGGCCCGCCGCCCCTTCAGCATCGCATGCGACAACTCAATCCTCTACCAGCAGCAGCCCTAGAGCTCCTGGCCAGGGTGCCAAGTCATCACCCTCCAGCGCGTAAGTCTTTGACCACTGTTGAACCGTCGCAATTGATCCCTCGCTGACTTGTATTTCTTTCTTTTCCCTTGCAGCGCTCGATCAGCTGCCGCACCCCCAAGAATTATTGTGAAAAAGGAGCCTGCATCTCCCAGTATGACCAACACGCGACCTCGACCGCGCAAACTCGACCTGTCCAAGAACACACCCAAATCGAGCCAGCCGACCTCGGCGCGGCCTATGACTGCTCGCGACGGCCTCGCCATCCAAGAAGTTGGTATCGCCTGTCTCTCTCCGGGCTTCGTCACCCAAGATCCTGTCATGAAGGAGCAGCTCCAGCGCAGCATGTCAGTTCGGGAACAGCAGCGACACATTATCGAAGCGAGACTCCACCAACAGTCTGCCAAAGGCGACGGACCCGACAAGGACCCGGTCTCTCAGTTTGCAGCCAAGACTCCAGGCATGTCTAGAAGAAACAAGGCCCCTCCTGGCCTCTCTATCGTCGCTCCTTCGCATGAGCAGTTCGCCAACGAGAGAGTCATCCAGTCTGCGCCTTTAGGCCACAGCTTCACCGGGCGACAACAGCATGCCCCTATGACACGCCATATTACCAACCAGCCCTCTAATCTCTCAAATACTTCTCATATCCACCACATTCCTGCCAATCAAACCAACAACCGACTGCCCCCTATCAGCGACGTTTTCGGCCAAGGTCTGTCTGCGCATCCCGACAATGGTCCCCAGACCTCTCTTTACCCCAGCGGTCCCAGCTCTCGAGGTCCGTTGGCCTCACCCAGCCACCCTCCACCTCCTCAGGCTCCTCAAGCCCCGACACCTGGCCGTGCGCGTGAATATCGGTCTGCTGAGGAAGCACAGCAGGACCTTGCCGGTGGCCGACCGGAGCTCCTCCCCAAGTTGGTTCACTACGGTGGTCACCAGCCTCCAACTCCCCCTTCGCCAGCTCCCGGAAGCCGACCTGCCGATGTATCGCGAAGTACCAGCAGGCGAAGGACTCGAGCCGAGTATGAGGATGGAAGCCCCCCTCTAGGCCATGGACCTCCTCCCACACGTCGCGGGCCTTTCGGTGCCGGACGTGATAGCCCAGAGACCCAGCGGGCCAAGAAGGAGGAGTTTATTCGGTTATGTGAACGCGCCTGGGACCTGTTTCACTCGTAAAGCTCTGCAACAATAATCAACAATAATTTTATCTTCAACGACCGTCTCTCTCTCTCTCTCTCTCTCTCTGGTCTATTTTAAGCCTACTATGAAAGGCTTTATTCTTGTCTATTACTTAAACATTATTACTGCACAGCTTACGTCCGAACTGGCTCAAAAAGGTCAGAAGTTGGGGATACGGCGGTTTACGGAATCCATCTACAAAGTGGATGTAATGTCTTTGGTCTTGACGCGATAGTATCGTGGTCGGCATTTTGGATGTTCTGAAGAATATACTATCTGAACAACCACACTCTCGGCTCAGCAACATGTCACTGTCAACTGATCTGGCTGTGGCTAGTGCGAAGCGAGGGTGATATTATTTACGGGGGGTGCTTCTGATGTTCCGAGTCCCAACCTAGGGAAGGGAGAAAACAGATACCCAGGTGTGGTCTGTGTGTATGGGTATTGGGAAAGACCACAATGAGAAACTGGCGCACTGTTAGGCCCAGATATGAGAAAGATGAATGGGGTTGCTTATGTTGCTTTTGTGCATTGTTATGTTGGTTTCGACCAGAGAATGGTCATGGTTTACTTGGATTTATGTTTGGCGATGGCCTGGACAGGCCTCGCATGGTGTATCGGTTTTGAGATAGGGGATGTTCATGGCACTGACACATCTTGTCAAGAGGCAAACTATGATTTACAAGCCTTTTCTGTTTCATTTGTGACTATTCTAGTGGTGGAAAAGACATAGGAGGGCTAGTGTCAAAATATGGATAGGTTTTTATATGTTAATATCAGATATATCCAATGGATCAAATGTTCGAAGCCAGGTACCAAACACTATGCCAATACTCGCTTAGGAGTTATGAGACCGATAGTAGGGGCATGTGAATATATGGTATCACCACAGTTGGAAGATACTTGTGCTTGTGGCTGGCCACGTTGGCTAACGATAAACTGGCGATCCAGGCGATGGCTATTGAAAAGTGGCAGTAATTGCTGGGGTCAGTCATGAGACGGTTGGTAAAGGAAAAACAATGACGTCGTGCAGTCTGCGAGCGGCTCTGCGTCTAAGTGCGCTCCTCAAGGACCATGTCGTCCCTCCGGAAGACCGGCCGTAGAACCAACTAGTTGCCGGCCCAGATCCACACGGCGGAACTGGTCAGTGCCGAAGCGGATCTCGGCTATGACGAAAGATGAACAGGCTAGAGGGACAAGAGGAGATATGTTATTGTATAGGCAGGTAAGTAGCGTTGGAGTTAGCTTGTGCAAGGAACAGACTGCAATATTATTCAGAATTAGATGAAGTAACATGGTGAGTATACCTCACCAACAGCCATAAATTTCTCATATCTCTCTCATGAACATGTGCATAGCATCGATAAATAAGCTTAAACCATCTCAATGCTGACATGAATATCTTGTCTATTCTGCTTTGTTTGGTGTCTCTTGACACGAACAACAGGCAAAACTATCTCGATACCACCACAGCTTCTCTCTCTAGTCGATCCCGTGAGACAACCATGTTCAAAAGACCACAACCTTGAATCTGAACCCTCTGTCTGCTGTGCTTTACCTGAGCACTCCAATACCAAAGGTTCCTCTCTCCCAGAATCGAATATCCAGTCCTCATGATTCATATCCATTCGTGTTTCTCTGTCTCTTCGGGCTTACCTTGAAAAATGCAACCTCCTTTAACATGACCGCGACCTTGTCAAGTCAACAGAATGCGCCTCCCTATATCGCCGGCCTAGCTCCAGGGTATAGCCAAACCCTGCCGCCTCCCCCCAGGACATGATACGCTTGAAACGATAGGAAAAAAAAACATGTCTGTTTACAATACGCCCAACACCATTGCTCGGTATCAAATGACAAAGGAAATCCCAAACGATAGGTCGTCGAATCATCAGTGGCCTGGGTCGGTAGTGTAACCGTCAACGCCAACCCTTCATTTCCGTTCCACTCGAGTTTGGTGTTTTTCATAAAATCTCCCTCTTGAGATGAGATGACTTTATCAGCTCCTGAAAAGTCCTATTCAAGTCGACTTCTCATCGAGTTAAAAGTCGCTTGAGCCCAAGAGGTGTTTACCAAAAGTCGTTTCCTAATATCACAGACCCTCTTCACCAGCTTTGCACAGCTTGATTTCGCGTACCCATTCTGACTTAAGGACCTGAGCAGCCGTCAAGCGTCGAGTGGGGTGAGGGTCGAGAACCGAGTAAATAACGTTGCGACAACGAGCCTTGAAGCCATGTTAGTTTATGTGAAATAACCAACCAGATACCATAGCCTGAATAGACTTACTCTATGAAGAGACTCGAT
This sequence comes from Fusarium sublunatum, assembly GCA_013623665.1. Classification (NCBI taxonomy): domain Eukaryota; kingdom Fungi; phylum Ascomycota; class Sordariomycetes; order Hypocreales; family Nectriaceae; genus Fusarium; species Fusarium sublunatum. The sequence continues at coordinate 4,012 of JABFFF010000054.1, forward strand.
GGGACCGTAGCCTTCCTCGTCTCGGCGGCCCTCGAGATACCGGGCATAGAACTCGTCCTCATCTTTCTTAGCTAGTCGCCAGAGGTGACGACCTGTACGCATTGCCATAAAGATGACACCGCAAGCCCAGACATCGACAGCTCTGGCATCAAACTCCTTATCCGTGTATTCCTCAGGGGCAATATAGGGAGCAGAACCACAAAGGCCGGAGACCATGTGTGCATCAGTCTCCCAAGCCATTCGGAAGCACTCTCCGTTGCCAAAATCCGTAATCTTGAGGGCACCACGGGTCGTGAGGAGGAGGTTTTCGGGCTTGAGATCACGATGAGCCACGCCCATTTCGTGCAAGTACTCGACTCCGCGCATCATCTGCTTGAAGAAACAGTCGGCTTCTTGAACCTCGAGTTTTCCACTTGACAGAACGAGAGTGTACAGATCTCCTCCCGCACAGAACTCCATCACTTCACAGTAGTCACCCTTGGCGTCCTGGAGTAGGTCGAGCGTGTGGATAACGTTTGGGTGTCGAAGTGAAGATGATATACAGAATTCGGCTGTAAGACGCTTGCTGTACTTCTTCTCCGTCTCCTCGGGTCTACGTCGAAACTCCTTGACAGCAAAGAGCTTTTCGTTACTGCCGCCAATCTTCTTGTGCGAGATTCGGACGATACCGAAAGCACCACGTCCAACAACTTCTTGACATTTTCCGTACTTCTCGACCAGAGTTGTCGTTGCATTGGGTCCATTCTTCTTGTCGCCGGCTTCGTCTTTTTCCTGCTGTAGTGTATCCACCCAGTTTGATACGAGCGATAGGTCGTGTTCGGCGATTGCTTCCTGCTTCTTGCCAATGAAGGCCCTCCACATATCAGATAGCTTTTCCTGACGTCGGCTGGATTTCAGATGGTGCTCATGGCCGCCCTGGACCTCTGGATTAAGGACAAAACGCTGAGAAGGCTCCTTGCCACCGGTGGTTTTCGTAGTGGGTTTGGGAGTCGCAGACTTGTCGGTCGGTTTTGACGCAGGCTTGTCGGCACCCTTCTCACTAGACGAAGTCTTTCCCGCAGGCGTGGAGGTGCCATTCACCGATGAAGCTCTCGGACGGTTTGGCAGATCGATAGTCGAGGGGGCTGGTGTTGGAACTCTAGAGGTATCCTTGGATGAAAACATGCGAGTGAGGCGGTTCTTTACGGATGGTCTGTCGGAAGGCTTCAAGTGGTTATCTGAAGGAGGGTTTCCATTCACAGAAGTTGCGCCGTTCTGCGGTGCCAGAGTGGGGGATTTCTTAACGTCATCGTGGGACTTGACCGAGGATGGTTTCGAGCTTGATGCGGAGGGCGGTTTTGAGGAACCAGACACAGTCGGCATTTTGGTAGCGGGAGAATTAGAAAGAGAACCGGTGTCTCGGGTATCGAGAGGATGGTTGAGGTGGAAAGTCGAGAAAACCTAGTGAGGATGGGATATGCGGCGACTCGGTGCGACACTGAAAGCGGGCACAAGCGCAACGCGGTCACGACTCGAGGGAGTGTTGCGCAACGGGCTGTGGTGGGCGAGCGACCGAAACCAGCGTACAACAGTAAGCCAGAGGGAAGACTGGGTTTTAAGAGGGACCCGATGAGCGAGCAAAACAGGACGGTGGGTGACTTAAGTCGTCTTGTCTCTGGGACCCGATCTTGGCAGGGAGTGGAGATGAGGCGAAGAAAGAGGCGAGGATCGATGACAGCAGCTGGAGGGGTAGAGTATTGAGCCGAGCTGAGCTGAGCTGTATTGGGTCGGACCGTATTGTAGATTATTGTAGTGTCAAGTAGTATTGTACCTCTCTGTATCGGATTCGACGTGAGTGGTAATGGTGGCTAAAAAAGCCAGCACCTTAAAAAGTGGCGAGTTGTTGGTGGGATGTAAGTAAGCTACCTTTGCTAAGGTAGGTAGGTAGGTAGAGTCAAATATCGAATATCGTCAAGACTCGCCGAGGTGAGTGACACGGTAGGTAGTAGTCAAAAAGCCGCAGGCGTTCGTCTAGACCTAGACCACCCAACGAGAGCCAGAACAGGGAAAGCAAAAGACCAAAAAAGTCCTGTGCCCGGCCTCTTGGCTAGCTGCTGATTACATATGATGATGCCAAGCGCCAAGACAAGGCGGGATGGGATACTGTAGGATGCAGGTCACGGTTTGTCGGCTTATGAACCTGGGCCTGGGCGATGAAAGCGGAAGTGGAAGCGGAAGCAGCGCAGCAATATATGCCAGCAGAGCAATTAACTAAGAGGGTGATTCACTCTTAGCGTTGCGTTCGCTGTAAAGGAGAACGCCTACAGGCGTTAATGGGCTCGGGCGCCCGTAGCTGTACAAGTACCTAGGTAGGTACAGAAAGGAGCTCGTAACCGTGATGAGGTTGCAAGAAAAGAAGAGAGAAAGGGAGAAAAGGTAGAGGAGCGGGTCAGGAGTTGTAGAAAGGTGAAAAGGAGATGCAAAAGGACGTGAGGAAGGGGAAAAAAAAGAGGGAAGCGGGAATTTAGTCCAGAAATTGTGAATGAGGTACAGTGAGAAGAGGCAAGGCTAGCACTGAAGCAATCAACTGATACCGAGTACGAGCGGTACTTTGCTAGCTGCAATATTTGACGCAGCTCTTCAGGTACCAGAAATGCTAATGCTAAAGAAAGCCCTTGTAATTTGTCTTTGCACAAGAAATGGAACAGGTACAGTTTTCCGTATTTTGAGTTACATCGATATCAACAAGCAGGTAAATCATTGCCCCAGCCGAACCGATATCAGGTGTCTTGATGTCGGTCTTATTAATAATTTCTTCCTTATGCTACCATCTTTCATGCTACATCATGATCATTATCAGTCAATATCTTACATGTTTCTGACTATTCTTTAACTACTGAGCTGGATATCTCCGGTGCAGAAGAACAAAGCTGGTGACTTTCAACTTCAACTTCGTAACAACGGAGGGATGGGATGCTGTGCTGGCGGGTCAGGAGGACAATCAGGCAGGCTAATCTTCCATACACAGGAACTTCAACCACTCAATTGTTTCCAACCTCTCGAGTCAAGGGTTTTTAGGCGTCTGTGTGAGCCCTGGCCCTCACCCCAAAAAAAAATAACCTGAAAGGAGGGGCTGCCAGCACTGCTCCGCCGAGTCATGATGTAGTGTCATGAGGTCCAGGTACCCAAACGTGAATTCTCCCTCAAGTACATAGACGCACTACACCATGGAAATGCCTGCTCCACAAGGTCTCTTCTGAGCCGGGCCAAGACGGCAAGGTACCTCTGCCGGGAACCGTCAAGCCCCGCCTGTCATTCAGCAGGGGCATGCGCAAAGTATGTTTTGGTATGGGGTACTCTCGAGTACCTGTCTCGAAACTTCATCTGCCATTCATAAAACACCGGGAAAAGGCTCACGGACCACGGAAGGCAGCCAAGCGTTGCGGCGACGAAGCCCCTGCAAGACGGGGACATGCTTTTGCTCATGTAGGTACTCTCCTTGGCATCTTGCTCTTGTTAGCTATCCTCATATCAACATCCATCTGTGACAGTCCAGCAAAGTCCAAGTCATCCTTGAGGCAGTGACGTAGAGACGAGCAGATCCGGAATACCGAGGGAGCATTTGGGTGTATGACGGCAGATCTGTGAGAACCGGCAAGCAACGATCCGGTCCTGCAAAACGTTAGAATTGCCCGCAGTTTAACAGCGCCTTAATGCCGAGTACAGCACGGGACAGGCCATAGGATTGGATGCTGCCGAATCTTCTCTCCCCAGCCGCGCGGTACGCTTCGCTTGCCGATATGACGAAGCGGCGGTGGAAAGGAGCTTCGTCCAGGGATCATGGTTCATCCATTCAATCCGCTCTTGATCAAAACAGTTGCTGCACTTGTTACAAGACGTTAGCGCTAGCAGCTCAAAGCAGAGTCGATGCACTTCAGCCGTCCATGCGGTGTGGTCCATGGGATGTCTGTGGATACCATCGGCGTTGAACTGACTGCTCCATTGCTTTTGCAAATTTCCCGGCACGCATCGGACGTGACTCTATTTAGGACGAGATGGCCTAAGGGCTAGGTGAGAATATGATAAGAAAAAGGGTATTTCAGAGGCCAGGTGTTATGACGCCCCGAGTATCACAAAGCTTCCCTGGAGCTTGGCTATCAGCACTGCCTCTTGGTGTATCCAAGGTGCCTCGTCTGTAACTCAGATATCTATGGATACGCACCGGACTAGGCATGGATGCAGTAGCGGTTTGTGCTGTGCTGTGCTGTGCTGTGACATGACCTACCCTACTGGCGAAGCTGTTGCTTCCACTGCTCATTGACATGTGCACATCTTCTGGCTGACCAACGTTTGCAAGTGACTGATCTTCAGCTCGGTCGAGACTTGTCTGCTATACCCTCACACAAGCTGTATCCAACGTAACATCTGTTGGAGAACATTCTAGCCATAACTTAAAGACCCTTAGAGACAGGCGTCATGTCCGATATCTTCCATCTGATTACGTGAGGTATGCAAAGGCCGGTCTTTTGGTGTGTTTGATGGTTCGGATACATACCGGTACTGCATCCTTGACCTCGTGCCGACCCCAGCTCCACTGACAGAAGTGCCAAGAAATGGCGCATGGTCAGGGAGAGATCTGACTAGACAGGGGTGTCTAAATTGTGGAGGAGCAATCTGGAGGGGCCGAGAGGCTTAGAGTCTGTTTCTGAGATTCGTGATGAATACATGTTGGCTGATAATCACCAGTTTCAACCCGGAAGTGACTGAGTGAATTGGGCATACACCACTCGACTTACTCTGGTGGTAGATAAATGAGGCTGTTCTTTCGTCTGAATGATAGGAAATCGAAGATGCGTGACATCCGTAGCGGTCGACAGCTCAGCATCAATCAGGTCATACGGAATCTTAGGTAGGGCGCTGGACTGCATTTGCTGTCCTTTCTGTTCTGTGGTCCGAACCTTTGAGCCATGATCTAATTTGGCGTCCGAAGGCTCTGGGCGCTTGGTGTTCGGGGAATTGCTGCAAGTTCATTGGCTGGCCCTATAGCATTGGCGGTTGGGTTTAAGATACCCTTTGAAGGACCCTGGCTTATGGGAGCATCGGAGCACAAGCGAAAAGCAAGACCCGAGAGAGAAAAAAAAGTCGGTAAAAAAAATATCCTAGACAAGACCCTTTGGTGAAAGATGTATGATCTTATATGGGATGCGAAGTAAGAATTGATCAAATCAGTAACAGTTGCTTAAGGTAACTTAGGTAAATGCCAACGACAGAAGGAAGCAACTGATTAAGGGTCTTTCCTGCTGGAAATGGGTACAGTACCTCAACATGGACTAGTACGGAAGTTTTTACAAAGGAAAGAGATGCGCCCCTGATGGCCGTGCTCCTACCAGCCCAGAGTTCATATGGAAGTTCCAGAAAGACGTACCTATTGAGGCAGGTTGCTTGCTTCACCTGCCCGGTCTTGATTGTTAGGCGTATTTTTTTTTTCTTCCTCTCAACTTCGAGCCAGCTTACGGAATGACCCTTGGAACAACACGACGACAATAATATCTCTATCAATGCCTGCGAATCTCTACCTTCAACTGTTTATGTGCCCCTACGTTCTATTATCCTACTACGATACCATGGTTCACGAGGGCTAGAAGAGCCATCCTACACTAAAGATAGCTTAATGCTCTGAATGCTACTACATCAACTCATGGTCCCTTGTGGTATGGACAAGTATTGGGCTAGCTGCCTGCAGGCCAGGGATAGCCACAGGCTAATTTATACCTACATATGCAGTTACAAGGCAAGCAGCCTGTATATTGGATCGCAAGATGCCGCAACTCGGACCCTATCCTCCCGTGCCTTCATACAATCACGCTACTCTGTACAGCATCCCGTACTGCTCACCGGCCTCGAGAACGTTGAGCTAGGGAGAAACTGGGGCATCTCCGCTCCGATTTCCTGACTAATCGGTCCTCCTCATCACTGCTGTACATACTTTGGGGCTGTACATAAGATGGATGATCGTATGTGTTATGAGGCATTTCTATACACATCTCCGCAAAAGCATAAAGCAAGATGAAGTGGCATGCCGTCGCTCTTTTCTTATTTGGATTATTGCTCGAGATACGATGCCCATGCAAATCCCACCCTCCATGAATTACTCTACCATGCATTCTCCTGCAGCTGCGGTCTGGAGCTCTGTCAGATCTCCACCAATGCTAGATTGGAGCTAGCTCCGACAACAAAGGAACTCGACCTTTTCCGCAATACCAAACTCATCTTCTTGGCTTACACTGACAAGAGGCCTCCAGCGTGATCGGGACAGGCCCTGCTCGTTTGATAGACACAAATCAAGGATCAAGCGTAGCAAAGGAAACTTTATACGTACTTTGGTGACTGTTCATTCCGGCGACGTCGAACCTACCGCTGATTATCAATGCATCAGTCTCCAATCAAGCATGAGTTTTCACCACCCGTTTGTCGCTACTACATCTGCCGATTCGTCCCAGTCGCGTGTCAGTCCGGTCTACTGAGTCGTGCGTGTGCAGCAGATGTCAGGCTCGTGCTTGAATTGTCGTCAATACTTGCGTGTTGAATAAATGACTATCGCTCCAAGCAGAAACATCGAATTAGTACAAGGGTTAAATCGACATGACACTAGCGGCACGGACAACACCTCAAACATCCCAGACATGTACAACATATCACTCTATCTCTTTCAACAAGCCGACACTAAGTACAGACGTTATAAAATGGAGTTTCGGGTTACACAGGGGAGAGAGCTTCCATAATCGCACAAACCCATCCCTGAGGACAGACCGCTTCACCGCTTGATCTGAGTCCATCGTATATCAACATTTTTACTACGTACTCCGAGGGCTGTAATGCTCCGTGCAAACAAATACCCCGGGGGTAGGCTCGTGAGTAGCCTTTCCAATTCATCACCTCATAATATACCAAAAAGCGGACATCAAATTTGAATATGCGAAACCTTGAAAATATGCATATCTCAAGTTGCGTCACACCGTTCTTCTTTTGACCCAAAGTCTATACGGGAGTTTACACCGACAGCAAAATGGTTTCGCTCGTGGTCTGTTGCTGAGAGCTCACTGGTTCAGCCAAAGACCTGTCAGCTCAACCCTAGTCCAACTCCCGAAAGCTATCCCTGCGGCCCACACAAGCTTATCGAAGCTTTCATCTTGACACTCTCAGATGGCAGCTCAGTTCCATGTTGCATACCCAATTGTGTCTCACGACAGCTTGTTGGTGGGCGTCAAACGCAAACATGATCGCCAGGGGTTGGGTTGAGCTCCGATGGTACATTTCATATACAGTGACACCTTGAGCAACGGTTTCCACGTGGCGACGGGTGTTCCTGGCACCTTTCTATACAGACTACAGTAATGATACCCACTCATATCCATTGCCCAGATATCCCATCTCCGGGAGAGCTTCCCGTTGCCGCAACTAGTACAATATTAAATGATGCCATTCCTTTCGGCCAATTGCTCCGTCTACTCACTGACATCTTGTTGTTGTTGCTTTTGAGATTGCTAACTGAATTCACAGGACGTCAGTTTGTGCCATGCTAAAGAAATCCTCATCTCGTATGCCGTCTCAACGACGTATCAGGATTCATCTTTCTTGTGGGTGGGCGGTTTACTGGCCACGCTTGCTCCAAGCCCTGGTTCCCATCCTCGACGGACGCCGTTTTTGTTGCATCTCTCTCAAGATAGCATCTTGACAGCACCTCACCGTTACTGGGTCTTGACAGTATTCACCTCACAACATCACATGTTGAAAACTGTCACAGACAAGCTACTGCTTAACTTCCACAAAAATACCCTGCAGTGTCTCATGTTTCGATAAACTATCACAGTACATATACTCACACCTTCCCTCTCACACACCCAAGTTATGGTATCGCTCCCGCTGGGTCCCTTTCCAAGTACACCACACCAACCTATTCGCTATCACCCTAAACGCCACTATCCTGTCACATATTGCAATTCCGCGATCTTATCCTAAATACAATGATATATACATGGCTAGAATGCAACATTACTTATTTGTCGTCCGTGATGCCTAGTTTGGATGTGAGTTGGGTCAGCGTACTGGTTGATCCTGTAGAGCTGCTTGACGTCTGTCGGTCACGGTGAACCTCAGGGGTATCTTGGCCCTCAGCAAACTCGGGAACCCCCCTCAGATTCTGGGTATCCTTTACGAACTTGGTCAGATACACGGTCGGCCGACGGGAGGGGTCATTCCGGCTGGACGTAATATTCTCTATGGCAGTTTCATATGCCCGATCATAAACGTTAAAGTCAACGGCCGTTGGTGAATCAGACACCATGTCTGGTGTTGCCTCGTTGGTGGCAAATTCGTCCCTAGACCCTGTGCCAATGCCCAAGAAAGGGGAGACAGGGTCCCTTTCCTCTGTTACTGGCGGTGTCTCATCCCCGCCGCTCATGAACCGACGAGCTTTGAGATTTCGTCTTTGGTAGATCAAAGCCTCAATCACCTCGGCCTTGGCCCTCTCCTGGGACGCATCAAAGGAGCTCTGGCGTTGGTTGGGAGTGCCGCTGTTGGACCTGGCGCGATGCCTAGCCAGGATGGCCTTGAAGCGATGGATGACTTTCATGACGCAGAGGAGGTGGTTCATCTTGCGAGTAAAAGCACGATTGACCTCGAGCTCATTCGGAGGCTCAACCATGTGAGCGCAATTCTCCTCGGCAGGAAGAAGGTTATCTGTGCCTTGCTTGGTCACCCAAGGATGCTCCTGTTTGAAGGTCAGTATCGAACATTTCAAGGTTCTTGATATGGTCAGATGCCTACTCGAAGCTTGTCCATGGTTATACGCTGCTCTGGATCTTTATTGAGGATTTGCTGCATAAGGTCGACAAAGTCGGGATTCTCATCTTCAGGAATCTGGGGTTCATCGGATCTGATGGCATCATACATATCCAAGACACCATCGCGGTTAAAGGGTATGCGCCCATACTTAAGGCAGTACAGACAAACTCCCATGGACCAGATATCGGCAGCGGTGCCCGATACATCGCCATGCTTACCACAGAGCTCTGGAGGAAGAAAAGCCGGCGAGCCGGCAGACTTGGCTGTCATCATGTTGTCTGGCTTTTCAAACATCTCAGACACTCCAAAATCGACAACCTTGAGCACGTCATCGTTGGACAAGAGTAGGTTGTCTGGTTTGATGTCCCGGTGGATGACGCCCTGAGCATGCACTATGGCGCATTGATCTCATCAGCTTATGACGGCAATGGACTTGAAAGTGGTCACACTCACGGTACTCGATAGCCAATATCAGATCCCGAAACCAGTAGCGACAATTCTCCTCTGGGTAAGGAGTGGCCTGCTCGTCCAAGCCAACCTTCATCACGACACCCTTCTTGCACATCTCGAGGACCATGTAAATGGAGTCTTCTTCAGGATCGTCAAGGACCTCATAAAGCTGGACGAGGTTCGGATGGTTGAGTTTCTTCATGATGGCGATTTCTTCTCTAATCAAGTGCAGCGCATCGTTTGTTTCGTTGGCGCGAGGCCCAGAGTTGAAGGGCCCTCGACCGCCAGGACCCATACGCCTTGGGCCTCGGGGACCTTGCCTGAGGATATTGGACTGAGCGCGTTTTCGAAGACGAGCTTTGGAGAACTCTTTGACAGCCTGAGTGGATGCGAGTCAGAAGGTATATCAAAGGCTGAGTTTCGATTGGGCTGCAAAACTCACGAATTCATGGCCGAACTGGTCTTTGGCGAGATGAACAGCACCATAGGAGCCTCTCCCAATCTCTTCCATGATGGTGTACTGATTTACTCGGTGGTGGGAACTTCCGTCAGGATCATCGTTTCCGAACTGGGTCTGCGCATCGAGAGTTTCCTGCGGGATTGGTGAGTCGAGTGAGGTCTTGTGCTTGTGCTTGTACTTGGCGCACCTTGACTTCACGATGAGCGCTTGGGGTTCGCTTGTGATGCCTGAGAGGACTCGAGAAGTGGAGGACACTTGTCGGTTCTGTTCTGTACTTGATTGTCAGTCTCTTGACGTTCCGGCGCATATCGGCTTATCTTGACTTGACTTACAGGTGATGGGTGAGGGGCGGCGGGGGGCTGTCATCGCGGGCATCGTCGACCTTGACTTGAGGCGAGGGAAAGGTGAATGAGGGTCTGATCTCGGGATGTGGCGCGGACTCGGAAGTGTCCATTGCGAAAGATGCGCTCGTGGATATGGGGAATGAATAGTCGCGATGGTTAAGCTGAGCTGAATTGGGTGTGTTGAAGTTGGGTTCTTTATCGATTTGCAATGCCCCGCACCCCACGAATTGACTCCAACGGGGGATGGATATCAGCGACTGAAGAGCTGAAGATGATGAAAAGGAAGAGAATTAGAAGAGCAAAGTGAAGTCAAGTGATGCGACGGCTGAGAAAAGAGAAGCTTGCGTCTTTAAACAACCTAAGTGACCTTGTTAGCCTTGGCTGCTTACCTACAGTCAGCCCTGAACTGGGCCGGGGCTGCCTCATGGCGCGGGCTGGCCCACTGAAGCTCACTAGACGTCAGTGAGGCTCAGCCCGTCGAGCTCCACCCACAGTCGCATTCCACCCATTCCGTTCCCATACCTTACCTTACCTAACACAACTCACTCTGGCATCGCGACACTTGACGATAGCACCAAACTCAACTACAGACATTCTCTTACTCGCCAACTCTGGCGCATAACGTTCTATCACCTCTATAGACCCTCAATCAGGTCTCTACTTCTTTGTCAAGCCTTACACGTCAACTCCTTAACCGCCCATCATGGTTATCTATTCATTCCACATCTTCGACCGGCACAGTAAACATTGTCCTCCCTCCTCTCACTACTCACAACTAATAACTTCTCCCCTACCTCAGCCGAGTGCGTCTACTCCAAGTCCTGGCTCCCCCCGTCCGCCGGCTCCGAAAACACCCCCGCAACCGCCGCCCAAGCAGCCCCAAGCACATCCTCCGACGACGCAAAGCTCCTCTTCGGCACTGTCTTCTCCCTGCGCAACATGGTCCGCAAGCTCGGCGGCGACGACGACGCCTTTATCAGCTACCGCACCGCCCAGTACAAGCTACACTTTTACGAGACGCCTGCCAATCTGAGGTTCGTTATCCTCACCGACACGGCTACTATGAGCATGCGCAATGTGCTGCACCAGATTTACATCAACCTATGGGTTGAGTACGGTACGTTTCCGGCATCCCGAAATACAAGAGATAACCCAGTTTGGAGGCTAATTTGCATATAGTGGTCAAGAATCCCCTGGCGCCGGTAGAGCACAAGAATGGCGAAGGTGTCAAGAACGAGCTCTTTGAGCTTGGCTTGGACCAATTCATCAGAGGGTTGATGTGAGCAACACAGACAGATATGGTATCAAGTGTCGTTGAAAACAATACTTTCCGGCAATACGCAAAACACTGCTGGGCAGCTCGAGGGCAACCCCTGACAGGGATGATAAGCTCTCAAGGAAACGCCTACATGCGGGCAGACTTGATATGAGGACTTTGTTTCCTCTACATCTCCAATCAACAAAGGAGGACAGTCTGACCCAGGGAAATCGCGTCGATGTCATACCGAGCCAAGCGGAGAGAAAAGGTTCATCGTGGCATCACAAGCCCCTACCGGAATGATCAAGATATACTTCAAGGTCCCGGCAGAGGGCATACGAAAGAAGAGAAGAGAGATATACCCAACGCTAATTGCGGCATCAATGTTACACGAGGGGAAACCAAAATCCCTCGGACTCGATTAGTCCATATTCGCCTTCGACTCGCCTCTAAATAGCATCCATATGATATATATGTTTGTGTCTCAGTGATCCAGATGCATCCCAATGTTATGCTACACGTTTATATCCCCAGGCCCCAATGACCGATCCCACCATGACTCCTCATGCCCAATCTTATGGAATAACACACGGCCAAAATGACGCTTCACGGCTTACTCTCCACTGCTCGCCCCCAGGCGTTTTCGAAACCCGCTGGCGAATCCACCACGACCAAGCTTGATTCACCCTGCGTACCCTGCGCCAGTGTCTGCGTTTGGGCCTGTGATTGCGATACCTTTCCGCTGGCCTGAGAGGCGCCCAGGTCCACGGCGCTAGCCATGAGGTCGTCGTCAGCGCGAATCTCCTGCTCCCAGTTGCTCGAGTACACGACGGCAGCAAAGGCCTCGAGATCACGCACCGTCTCCATCTTCTGCAGGTACTCGTTGGGCATGCCGTCGCCAATGACGTGCGCCTGGCGCGTCAGCACCGACAGGATTTTGGGTAGCAGGATCACCTTGGAGCGCTGCTGGTCCTTGAGCTCAGGGGTGACGGGGCCTTCGGAGGCTGGAAGCTCAAATGCAGCCGTGGCGAGCTTGTTATCAATCAGATACGAGAAGCCTGCGTCTAGGAGGAGAGTAAGAACATGCGTAAAGCTGGGTGATTCGACAAGGTCGGCTGTCTCATCAAGGAGACGTCGAAGAATTGCCTGCGACGCAGCTGTGGACTGTTCACCCTCCTGAGTACATGTCTCATCGAGAATGCCCGACTCTCGAATCACCTCGTCTTCCATGCCCCTGGGTGGAAGGAGGAATTTGAGCCAGTCATTCTTTTGGCGCTCCTCGGCTGTAGCCCCCTCGACGAGCTTCCTCACCTCCATTGTCAGCTCCGAGAATCTCTCAAAGCTAAGCAGGTCTCTAGGGCTCAAGCTGCCAAAGACTGTGCGCACGGCGCTCTCGACTCGGTGCATCAGGTCTACCCAGCCCTTGTTGAGCAGCCACCAGGAAAAGGTCAGGTATTTGCGATTTGTGTCGAAATCACTGCCATATGTCTGTTCTGTATTGTCGTCGTCATTATTCTCGAGGCTGATTGTGCCTTGTTGGCCGCCTGTTGCAAGGGCCACCACACTTGATAGATAGCTCCGTCGACCCAAAAGGTTGAGTTGCACTCGAGTGAGCATTGTTAGCAACGCGAGGGTATATATCAAAGTAAAAGACCGTGTTACGGCTATTCAACGTATTAGTTGCCTGCGGAGGTATTCCAACAAGACTTTCACTTACCACTTATGGTCACATCGTCCCATAGCTGTCTCTTCGTCTTGCGCGGCTTGGGAGCTTGCTGACTCGCCTCGCTACCAGTACCAAATGGCGATGATGTGGGGATCTGGCTCGGGTGCACTCCGTTCTCGCTCTGACTCACCATGCTCTTCCCATCTTCCTCTGTCAATGTGGTATCGGCAATGCTGGGCGGCGCGGCGGACTCGGGACCACCAGCCTTTACAGCTTTTGTGGCCTTCATCTGCTGGATCTCGAATGTGATCTGCTCGGTATTCATGGCTTCGATGATGGCGGTCGTTGCGGAGGGCAATAGAGCCAGGACGGTGAATGTACAATCCTCCTGGTTTTGTTCGAAGCGGCGTCGCAAGCTACATAAAGGCCATCAGTATACAATGGACGTAGCTGTCTTGTCTGATAGGTCAATACTCACTTCTCCTTGGCGATGCGGTCGCTGCTCATGCGCTCGCGAGCATCATTGAGCTTGCCTATGACATATTGAGTCGCGACATAGCCAGCGCCAATGACGCCGACGCCCACGGCGATGGGCGTCCGGTTACTGCGCAGCCAGCGCCGAACGGATGTGAACATTGCTTGAGGAGGACGCGCGGCGAGTGAATGTATATCAATCAATTGCTCATAGGAAGGTATGTGTATAGTACTGGTGGTGGTGTTGTTGGTGCTGCTAGGGGATGATAGGTGCTAGATTGACATGTGGGCGGTAAAGGGGCCGTTGAATGATCGCTTGGCGGTTCTCGTTTGGGGAAAAAAGAAAAGAGAAAAAAAAAGGTTAACTTATGTATGTGATGTTACAGTGCCATTGGCTTGGATGCACGATCTGAGTTGAGCCTCGGCCCCGAAACCTAGGTTAGAGAGATTCGATGATGGGGATTGCTTGCCCGTGGTCGGGACAGATACCGACGCCGAGGCGGGTGGATGCGGGTTGTGGCTGGTGATGTGGCGCTCATGCCGGGGGAGCACGGGGTAAGTGGGGACTAGGAGGTAGTTAGCCGATCAGATGCCCCTCCCTTTCAAGCAGAGTGACGTTGTTGGAGAGATTGCTATCTCAGTAACTCCCTCTCTCTAATAACTCATTTGACTCTTATCAACCATGATTCTAGCGCATAACCGATTACGCGACAATACACAAGCCATGGACCAACAAGAGCCGCCAGAGTTTCTTTTAGACGTATTCGCAGACCCGCGCTCCGTCCACGATGTCGTCAAAGGTAAGAAGCATCCCTCTTAATTCGTCTCTTGATCGTCATCCTACCCTGGAGAAGACACCCCGCCATGACCCTCGTGACAGCCTCAACGTCAACCAAGGGACATACGACAAAGCGTTTGCGATAGAGTCTGTCTGACGCGTGTGTTATAGGAATTCTTCATACAATATTCTTCCACCGATTCTTTCCCGCTCTTGTCCCCCAAACCCGCGAGGTCCTCGATCTCACCCTGCCCTACGTCGACGACGATGAGCTAGAGACTATGATAGAGCAGCGCGTCGCCGCTCTCGAGCGCCAACTCGACGCCCAGCGCTCGTCTGGCGGAGCCAACAACGCCAGCAGCGGTACCGGCGGCCGCGGACAGCTTGTCGTGCAGTTCTTTGAGAAGCGCCGTCGCAAGGCCTGGCTGTCGCGCGGCGACGAGGAGGTCTGCTGGGAGTGCTGGACGGTCAAGGTGACGGTAGCCGAGCCGCGGACGGAAAGCGGTATGCTTCACGATAGCTTTGGTGGAATCTTGGGATAAAGCGCTGACCATTCTAGAACGAGCCAAGGTCCGACGAGCTATGGAGCAGACTCTCCTGACGACAGCAATGAAGATTGTCACTTTCGCCAACACGCACAAGGACCACATACCGCCCATCACCACACAGGGAACAAATCCATTCCCCTACAAGATCAACCTCGATCAGAAGGAGACGACAGGCTGGGCAACACGCATGCGTATATACTAGTGGGATCAGCAATGGCTGTCGCTGCCGGGACTAGGTGCCATACCCTCGATCCCCGAGATTTTTTGAAAGAATACGGGATTTTCTGGGCCTTGCTTTCGGCACGCGCAGGTAATTAGATAGAAAGAGGGGGAAGATGCGCATCAATACACGATTCGATCAATCAAGGGATGGGGACGTGGTCAACATGACTCAGGTTTGGTTAGGTATATAGCGGTTTAATGGCGTTCACGGAGTTGGGGATCAATAATTAGTATATATATATCATAATAGATACCCTGTTACCATGACCAGACAGAAACTGCTCAGTGGCTTCCAAGAACTGCGCCGTCACTAAGACAAGGTGGCTGAATCAAGAGTCTCAGTCATCATGTCATGTTAAACAAGGCGCAACAACTTATTGGTCTAGACGCTTACAGTTTGTTGTAGCTGAAGTGAAACAGGCAAAGCCATGATAGATACCTTGCTTCGTCCTATGCATATACGTTGAAATGCACTTTTCCATTATGATAAACACTAATGTTGTGCAAGAGACAGATGCCTGAATAAAAGTAATAACGTCAAATGCTGTTATTGTGTCCAAAATGTCGAAATGTAAGATAATAATCATGTATGACCGGGTGTTTACACCTTTCCCTCGCTTTCCTTTCCCATCCTTTCCCAAAATCAAAGCAGCTAAGCACCAAAACGCGCAACATACAGACGTACGCAATTCTTCCATTCATTCCGCCCACGCTGGATCCAAACTCCGAGCAGTAAGCCATTCAGTATAACAGTAATAAAGCAGAGCGCAAACCCGCCAACGCAGTCAAACAGATTCCAAAATGGAAATTCACCATCCCAAGCCTTGCGAGCGAGCATAACGCGCCCCAAAGTCATTATCGTCGTCAACTGCTAGCTGTGAAGCTGTTCGAGTACCTGGCATGTGCCGAGTCTCACTGTTCTAGTCCAATACCGGGTATGACCCAACATTTGCAAGCCACAATCGGGCGTAAACTAGGTCATCTTTCGAGGGATTGTTGTGTTGTGTGTGTCTTT
Organism: Fusarium sublunatum; assembly: GCA_013623665.1. Taxonomy (NCBI): domain Eukaryota; kingdom Fungi; phylum Ascomycota; class Sordariomycetes; order Hypocreales; family Nectriaceae; genus Fusarium; species Fusarium sublunatum. The sequence goes on from JABFFF010000054.1 coordinate 20,050, forward strand.
TGTCTTCTTTCGTCAAGTCATCAAGGTCGTAGGTATATAATTACGCATATTTCGTTGTCTTACCACGTTCGCCTTCGAGGTTGCTTCCGTCTTAGAACGTAGTCGTGTAGCTTCGGCCTAGACCAGGTTTGTTGCTCCTTGGGGCGTTGTTGTTGCTGCTGCTATTGTTGTTATTGTTGCCCTGTGATCTGGATCCAATCTTTTCAAAACCCTTCAAGATATCGAGATTGCCAAAGTCTGGCACGTCTTCACCGGGAACAGTGAAGTCTGATGGATCCATCATCGCCGACACCCATTCACCCTCGAGAGGAACCTGCAGAAAGCTAGAATACTTGGACGGAGACTGGTTCCTGATGGGTGATTGCTGGAACATTTTGGTAGGCGAGCTGAGTCCCTCGAAGACCTTGCTTGGGGTATCGAACTCATAAGGCTGCTCAGGGGCCTTGAGGAGAGGAGCAGAAGCGATAGACTTCTTGGTCGCCGAGTTGGTGATATCGTTCAGGGGCAGGGCTGATGCAGAGATACTGCGATCTAGACGAGCGCGCTTAGTTGATCGCTTCACAGGAGACCCAGAGTCGACTGAGCTCATGGTCCCAAAGCCAAAGTTATTCAGACCATTCATTCCAGAAACGTCCTGGCCAAGGTCCCAGTCTGCCTCATTCATAATATGACAGCCATAACCCGAGGGGTAGACGTTCTCATCCAACGTGAACGCAGGACTCCACGGTACCGCATCTTCAGAAACACCTTGAACTCGGCGAAGAGGGGACTGGAGCATGCTGTGGATCCGGCTGCGATGAAGGCGGAGGTTCGTGTTGGGAGAAGCCGAGGGAGGTGCTTGAGCTGGAGGCTGGAGCCTGACCCTGGGGGTATTTGGGGGTAGCATCTGCTTCTCGTAGGCTGGTCGCAGAGGCGAAGAAGAGACGGGCGGAATGACGGAATGGAACCGTGTCTTGCTTGGGCTGAAAGGAGACGAGTGTCGGATACGGGCAATCTCCTCTTCAGCACGGCCCCTCGATTTGGTCCGAGGGCGGTCAGGCTCCGACGTCAGTATGAATCTCTGAGCAGGTCTCACAGCCGACGACTCGAGAGAAGAAATGTATCCACTATCGTCCATAGATGCGAACTTGCGCTTGTGGGATCGCGAGACGGAAGAGGCATGATTGCGAGACATAGGTGGTGGTGTATTACTTCGAGGGTCCATATGCCGAGATACGGGAGGTGAAGATTGCAAGATGGTGGGGAGCGGTGAGTAGAGAAAGGAGTCCAGAGGAGCGTCGTTGTCAGCCTTATCTGCAGCATCTTCAGGACCAATATTGTCCGAGACAGGAATGGTGGCATCAGAGGACAGATCCACAGGTATCGACATAGTAGCCTGAGAAGTGGGAAGAGGCGGGAGGGCGGTCTGGGTCTCGGGGACAGGGGGAGGTAGAGTAGGCTCCTGGATCGGGGTCGAAGCCGGACGGGAGGGTTCGAGCCGAGTTGACATGACGGGGAGGTTCTCGGAGGCGGAGGCGGACTTGCGAGTCGACTTTTCCTTCAAAAATGTTGCTTCATGGCCGGGTTCGATTGTCCAGTAGTTACCCTTGCCAGGATCGTCCTTGGGTCTCTCAATCTTGATGAAGTTCTTGTGTAGGCTAAGATTATGACGGATGCTGTTTTGCCAGCCAGTTTCAGCAAGGCTGTAAAAGGTGTAGTTAGAGCTGATCCATTTGTAAATCTGCGCAAGCGTGAGGCGCTTGTTGGGAGATCGCAGGATAGCCATTCCGATCAGTGTCGCATAGCTGTGTGGGGGCTTGTTGCCGTCGTCGATAATGGTAGGGAAAGATTCGGGGGCAGGAGTCGCAGGCGCGGGAGCGGTCGCTGGCTCGGTCTTTGTCTTTTTAGCCGACCTCGAGTCTTTGATAGGCGCAGCATCCATGAGTGCGCGTTTGCCGTTTGGCTTCTGGTAGAAGTTATCGACCGACAAGTTGATGGCGGGAGGTGCCGGGAAGATTTGCGGGTGGACGTTTTCCTTGCCCAAATCCCAGTTCAGGTCGAGTGTGGGTTTTTGAGAGCCCGTCTTGAAGTTGGAGAGGAAAGGCTTCTTTTGCAGCGAATCCGTGGTGTGACTCCTTCTTGTTGGAGGAGCCATCGCGACAGCATTTAGCTTGTTACTGTGGGTTGACGACAGGGGAACCTGTGAGGAGGAAGCCGGCCTTGGCTTGTAAGGAGAGTATCCATTGTGCGAAGCAGAGGGCGGGTTGAAGACGACGTTAGAGTCGGCGCTGGTTAGCGGTCTTCGGTTTGACTTGGATACTGAAGGCATGGGAGCGTGACTGGTCATGGGCGTCGCATTCTCGAACATGTCGTCCTGGAATATTTGTAAGGGCTCATTAGAACCGAGAAAACGCGTGTTCTTGGCCATGGTGGCCGAGACAGGAGGCTCGATATCGTGACAAAGTCAATGGCGAGGTGAGGCGAAATGATCGAGCCAAACGTGGGACTTTGAATAGTGGTTAGTCAGTCGAGACCGGGGACGGGAAGTGGAAGGGGATGACGGAAAGATATCGGCGTGGGAGGGATGTGCAAAGTGGACACCGGCAGAGGCAGAGCCTGATGGGACGAGTGCGCATGACGACAAGGATGAAAGAAGAAAAAAGGGAAGACTTTACTCACTTGGACAGTTAGGCCTGGGTAGTAATGAGCTGTGGAGCCTGCTTTGACAGGGCTGTCGTGAGTTGGTCGAGGCGTTCAATAGGACAAGCAGCCGGTATCTGGGGTTCACGGCCGTGAATGGCGTATCGAGTTGACCCGAATATAGAAGCGAGTTTAGGCGGCAGCAGCGGAGACGGTCAAGTCGCGTCGATAGAGGATTATGAACAGAGCAGAGCAGAGCAATGCGGAAGTGATTTGGTGTTGAAGGCGATAGCGAGACGAGACGAGACGAGAACCAGGATGGGTAGAATGAATGTACAGCGAAATGTACAGAACAGAACGGTAAGCGAGACAAGGCGAATGTACGCGGCACAGCGATCTCTCTCTCTCTCTTTTCTTAACTTCACTCTGTGTTGAATAGACGAGACAAGGTAGTCGATTAGATAGTCGAAAAGAGAAAAGACAAGTTAGTGGAGAGTCGAAGTTGAACAGCCAAGCTCAAGGTGATGCGATGCGATGCGCAGTGAAGTGAAGTGAAGTGAAGTGAAGTGATGAGTTAAGGTGAAGTGAGAGGCCAGGGCTGCAAGGAAGAAAGAAAAGGCCCCAGCAGCTGGCAGCAGCTGGCGGGCGGAGGCGTCTTTTGGTGGCTTTGGACGTGCTGGAGACGGAGCCTGGGCCGCACTCTGTACCCGGGCGGGCTCGTATGCGCTACTGGCCACTGGGGTGGACTGGCAATGGCCGCTGTGTGTGAGGCCGAGTGGGGTACCCTCTGCGCAGGGAGGATGAGAGCGGTGCCAGGGATAATACAATTGGATTGGGTGGAGAGCGTCCGGGCTGACACGACACGGCAGAAGAGTGAGCGGCCAGAGAGAGACAGACTGGACTGGACTGCTTTTTTTGGTATGAGATGAGTATATGATATTCGGACTCGATCAGTTCGGGGAGAGCGAGACTGATGTCATGAAAGAAGCTTTGTTCACTGAGTTTGTATGCCCGTATGACCCTGCACGAGCTGTTGCGACTCGATAAGCTAAAAGAACAGCACAGGATAAGACTTGAGAGAGCGGAGAGAAAGCGGAGAGAAGAGTAGAGTACCTAAGAGTAGAGTGCAAGAGTAGCGAGGTGAGGGGAAGAGAGAAAAGATCCCATCAACTCGAGATGGATGCTCGCTCAACCATAGTCCAGGGTGTGTGATACCGAGGGCGTACGTGTTTCGGGGATGGTCAATTGACGTGAGACTGACCAAAGGGAGGCCGACATGGGCTCAATTCAGTGAGCTCACCTGGAGGGAGGTGTGGAACGATGGAAAACTAGGGGCGTGTAGCGCGTACAAATTACAGGGATCACTGCCAGGATGCACTGAATTGGCTTTCGATTTCAGCAGTGCCAGGTCTTGATGCGCGCGTAGAGCGACGGCCTGTGATTGGGTGGGAAAGATAATGATACAGGTTTGACTTGAGAAGACGCACGCGGATTGGATTAGATCGGATTGGGTTGGATGCGGGGGGATTGGATGTTGGTTGAAAAAAAGAGAGACAGAGACCAAGAGAACCCTCCTCTCCTCTCTCTCTCTCTCACTCATCAGTCGAGTCCATTGTGAGACACTCACTCGTCATGAGGCAAGATGACGGGAGGGCCTCGTAGACCTGGAATATCCTGTCTCGACAATAGCCTTTGATTTCCCAGGGTTATGCGGCCGTTGATCATGCTATTCACGGCCTTGATGTTTGAGCTTGCGCCCAGCGCCCTACGAAACCTGGCCCTATGTACGGACTTAACTTGCCTTACCTTACCTTACGCACGCAATGTAAGGCAGTGGAGAGGTCAGATCTCGATCTTGTACCATGTCGTGCTTGTGAATACGGAGCACAGCCTAGTGTGCGTTGAATGTCTGGACAGCCAGCGAATTATCTCTCTCCGTCTGGCTCCGTCTCGTCCGTTGGGCAGCCGTGTGCTCCGTATCAAAAAGTGGTGCTCGCAAGATTCGACCTTGAATTTGATTGATGCTGTGGGATGGGATGCTGCTCCCGGATCAGATGCTGGGATTGTGCTTGGTGCTAATCTACGGAGTACAGAAATGGAAAAAGCTGATCGGGAAGCCGATCCCACCATGTCAAAGGTGTGAATGGGGCAATGAAACCATCCGAAACTCGGTTCCTGACGCCGATTCTCTACTATTACTTACTTTGTTCGTCTTCGCGACCCTACATGCAGAGAGGGGCTGAACCCAAAGATCCAATCTGACCGTTCAAGGGACACAGCAAATACTACCTACGGTAGGACTATAAAACTGCCTTACGTGAGACAATCATACGACGGGCCATATTGTTATATCATACCAATTTTCGGTAATATAGAACCATAAGAGAGGTATAATTCGCTCGTCTCTGATACCAGAAGGTCTGGTCTGTACGGTGCAACGGAACTACATCTTCGTAACAATCTCCAATCAACATCCATCTGAAGTTGCTTTTTCCTCGTCGAATCTCACTCTGAACAAAGAAAAAAGCACCTCAGATAGACGAAATGTCATGCTATTCCTCATCAAGCACAGCCAGCCAGCCACAATCGATAGCAAGCATCACCAAGAGCCGCTACCACGTAGCGAGATGCCGAAAGCTGCTGGCTGCGGGTGTGCTAGTTGAAACGCCGCTTTCTCACAAAAAAAAAAGGATGGTCTTTGTTCCGCATTTATTACCATCCCATCTTTCGTTTCTGCTTTCTCGTGCCATCTCGTTATCTGCCACCTTCTCTCTCACACGCACATCAGCATGATCAGCAAGGGCGGAAACAGAATGTAACGGGAGAAGAGCACGGAGGACAATCCCCGCTCCAGCTAGTGGTTCCGTGCAGGGGTTCAGAGGACGCTGATTGGGCTCTCAGGCCATCCCGAGGCAGCGTAACAAAGGTGGAATGGATGCTTTGCTTGGCTTGACCAAACCAAGGCTAGGCGCATCGCATCAGATCAGTTAAGGAAAAACCGTTTGGGTTGACTTTTAGGCGATCTTCTTTAGTAAATTAGAAACGGCCGCCATATCGGCCTTCTATTTTCATCAGGTGTGGGTGGGAATGGCCTCTAGCGAGATGCTGTATCCAGTAACTGGATATTCAAGACGGTGACTTATTGGAGATGGCACACCAGGACGCGATATTCGGCCGGCCACAACGCGTCTGCCGGGGCATGGCCTGTTTGGATTGCCATGAGTGTCAACCAATCAAATTAGGGCCATCTCAAGGGTCTGAAGCGAAAGAAAAAGAACAAAAAAGTGCCCGCAATGGATCTCAAACTTGACTTTGGTGCCTGGGCGAGTTATGCTTGTGCACACCCACTTCCACTTGTCGGTGTTAGCGAAACGAGCCATGTCGTGCCCCGCAATCTTATCATCGTCATTCAATGCTCATGGTGTCGTTTTCTGCATCAAATGGCTTTAGATTCAAAAAACTTGGAATACGGAAGCGTAACGGCCCCAACAAAAGAAGATTAGACCGAATCGCCCTTGCATGTGAAAGTGCATCCCGTTCGGTGCTAAGGATTGGAATGGCCGGGAATAGAAGTCTATTCCAAAAGTATGATCCCTCTGAGGTTGTAAGTGATCGCATTAGCTACCTGGTGAGGCTTGAAACGGAATATCAGATCCAGATAGCCTCTCTTAGAGCAAACCAAGGTTCACATGTAAGTCATTTATTGCTACCCAGCATAGTTAGCCCAACTGGTTTCTCTTAGAGAGTGAGTCTAAGCCCATCCATCGTCCATCACTTACACAACCACGTGCTTTGCCGGTATCAGCAAATGCACCAGTGTCAACACTACCTACGAACCAATATGGATTTGGTGGCTCTTGAACATCGTATCATCTTGTCTTGATGGAGGGTGACAGTAAGTGATACCACCGAACCAAGATGCCACGTGTAAAGGCCAGCAGAAGTCCCAATGGTGACTGATTTCATGTTCACGTTGAAACCGGGATGATGCCGTCTCTGAGGATATTGACATCGTTCTTGGGAGGCATGCATTGACAAACAATGAACCAGTCACGAGTTATTTCATCTTGATACATACATCAGTTCGACTGAGTAGCCTTGGTCATATTAAAGATTGATAAGATTCTAAAAGGTATCTCTCGCTGTAGTATCCGTAACCAGCCAATACATTAATTAAAGATTCGTATCACGGGAGCAAGGGAAAAGAGGCGAAACTTTAAAGGCCAAAATTTTACGTATTGTTCGGTGATTTTTGTTCTCTTAACTGTAAACACAGGTATCAAAAGCAGGGTTGTAATGTCCAGGACGAGGTAAAAATGGAAGCTGAGGATATGCCGTTGATTCTCCGCTGATCCCATGGTCTCAACATCAAAAGTTAATTACGGTAAATGACCAAACGTGATCTCGATCTAGCCTAGCCCAGCCCAGGTATTTACATCCGGCAGTTGATGATCTTTACCCCATCATGTCAAAGGGCTTCAGCTGTCAATGGATGTAAACTTCCATCTTCGGCTTGTGCGCGATCCGAAAAGGAGGGGAAACAAATATCCAGCCTGGATGTTCCATGTAAAAGAGGCGGGGTATTATATTGAGGCGTCATGATGAGTCCTAGAATGGGCAGTGCGCAAAAGCCACGAGGTTAAAATTGAAATCAAGAGGTTGTGGTTGTTAACATCTCTCTCCCCTCACATCACACCTCTCCAAAGTCAATCGACGTCATGAATGGGACCCCTCCCTCGGCTTGCGATGGACGCGTCTCTCTCACGCGCTTTGCCCTGCCATGAGTGTTTACAGATTGCCTGTTTGGGTAAAAACCAACACAAAAAGTTCAACCTCATCTCTTGACTCTACTCTCAAGGAATGTGAGAGGTAAACCCAAAATGCGACCACTACCATCCATCACGACCTTTGACTTGCCCAAATGACCTGATCTGAGCTTGGCCATTCAATCTTACGGCCTGAGCAAAGGACTGATACTCCGTAGTTGACCGCTCTTTTGCATTCATTCCCCCTACTTTCGGCTCCGTTGGATATTGGCCGCCCGCGACATTCTATGCTCGCCTCACGGGCCCCTAACGACCTTAGCATGTATCAGCCTGAGCTGCTCCCCTGAACCCATGTCAACTCGGTGTGACATCATATCAGGGCCGCTGTCAAAGACTAGAACGAAGTCTTTTTTTTTAATTTTAAAAAAGAAGTCGAATGAGGTCTTTTGTGCTCCATCTCAATCTAATTAGTGTCCACATCTCAACACGGTTCCCTAGCAGGGCCCCCAGTTCTCTCTCCGCGCTTTGGAAACGGATGCGATGCCTCGTAAGCCCGAGACCAAAGTGTCGGGGTAAAGAAAAGCTTGGTTTGCAAACCCCCCGTCTAACCGAAGCTCGCATGAGAAACGCCAATCTGCGCAACCAAGTTTTTGGGCGAGATTCGCCTTTGACAACTCATCTAGTCCCGAGCTAACGGGGACCGGCCCCGGCCTCAAAGGGACAGGGCCTCGCACACACAGCAGAGGTTGATCTGAGCTTTCATCCGGCTAGACGCTTCAGCTCTTTTCTTTTTTGCTTCTTTTTTTTCTCTTTCTCTTTTTTTTTAAAAAAAAATAATTTCTGCTAAGACTAGTCGAGAAACTCAGAGGGCCAAGTTTTTACTCCTTGCTTAAAAAGACCCGCCCGCTTGTTGGGTCCGACCCTATCGTGGAGTTGATTCATCCCTGCATATAACTTATATCGGATGTCCCGTGGTTATATTCGGCACATAGCTGAACCCATGCTCTTTCTCTCTGCTTCAGCACTCATTCACGGGCACGGTGATAAACTAGCCCTGGACAAGCTCCGGACCGTGAACTTTCCATTAACCACTACCCCATCTGCCATAGTGACTACTATGCCTTTACATATCAGTCCATCTCCTCTTCCAAGGCACAACGACTCGTAAGGAATGAGGCAGACTCATCGCGAACACAGACTCGGCTCTCTGCCGTGCTGTACACCCTTGCACTCTCGTCTCGTCCCGACTATTGCATGTTTCATTTAGATTGCCCTGTCCACTCTGCACTACCGCATACCGCAACATGCCTCGATCCTTGTGCGTGATAACAGCTCTCGCCAAAGACGAATAATCTAGACTATACTCTCGTGGCTCTCTCCAGAGCCAAGCCCCTTTCTGCTCTCCAGGTAGTAAACTCTGGCTTACAAGACATGGACGACGTGGATCCGTGGAGGTCTTGTGACCTGGCTGAGACATATACTCAGGCACAACGCACGATGTAGGACAATCTGTTCCAGATTTTCGTAATCGATTACTATCGATGCACACGACTTTGCCGCCGACGTATACCATTGTCGTGAAGCGGCGTCGTACTTGATAGGGGCCCGTAACGTTGCTCTACATCCATCCTGAGCCTCGTCTGGAGCCTTGCATAGAACAGGCAACTGAAGTACAGTCCAGTCTACGGGGATCAACAGGAATGCAGATGAATAGTGGCTCTTCTAAATACCATCCCTAACATTATAGTACGTTGACAGGTTAGAAGTAGACATTCCATATCTAATTATATGACTTCTTATGTTAGTTTTACAATGCCTTTTTTTTAATACTAAATAGAGTTTATTTTACTAATGCCAGGGCAGTCTACTTAGCTGATACAAGACAGCTCTACAACTCTTCGAGGCTTGCCCAGACTGCCGTGGTTAATCGTGCTATTGAGACATGCCATATGCTTGGGTTCCTTCATATCTAATTCCAACACCTCCCAACTCCTCCTATGGGAATCTTTCTAGTTTACAAGTTATCCAGGATGAGTTATCGTCTCCCCGCCATAGATATAGTCATACACTGAGCTCAAAAGCTCCATCATATACAAGTTCCTCATCAACATGTCCAGCAGAGCTTATACAACTCCAACAAATACCATCATACAGTGAACTCAGCCCCTCTTTGCCTACTAGGCCTTGGGCAACACCTTGGGCGAGATCCTCTTCTCCCTCCATGCAACCTTGACCCCCTTACCTTTCTCTTGCTGTGTCCTCTTCTGTCTGTATTTCTCTCCAGCTGCCGAGGCTTTCGCCAGATTTCCCTTCCAGAGCTTGTGCCAGAGCTTGGTTCGTTCCTCGGGGTCACTTGTCAGTGCATCTCTGCGTCGTCTCTTGACTTGCGCCAGGATCGTCCGGGCCCTATCGGGTGCAAGCTCTGTAACTGTATACTCCACAGCCCAATGCTCGTTTTTGCTCTGGGGGCCATCAACACGTTCCACAACTTCGCCGTTGACCTTGTTGCGGACTGTGATGTACATGCCAAGCACTTCTCTTTCGGGCTTGTCGGCCTGTTCCTCTGTAGAGCCTTGTCCTTCTGTTGATGAAGCCTCGGTCTCTTGAGGAGTTTCAACATTCTGTGCCAGGGTAGCATCGGTCGTATCGACGGCATCGACAACGGGCGTCGTGGTTTCGTCAGCCTCACTATTCAACTGCTTCTGGTCTCGGACCAGTTCTGACAGGACTCGCTCAAATGTTCCCAGGTTGCTCGCTTTGTCGTCAACACCTTGAGCAACCTTGAGGATGAGATCCTTGAGAGATGCATCTGCAGGACCTGACGACACAACACTTCCACCAACGGCATCACCAACCGTTTCGGCCGGCGCATCTTCCTCGGATCCATCCTTGAGAATATGATCCTCGAGAAGCGTATCTGCAGAACTCGATGACACAGCACTTCCCCCAACAGCATCGCCAACCATTTCGGCTGATACATCGTCCTCCTTGGATCCATCCTTGAGGGACGCATCTGCAGAATCTGATGACACAGTACTTTCACCAACGGCATCACCAACCATTTCAGCCGATGCACCATCCTCCTTATATCCATCCTCGGCTGCAGTTTCGCCAGCTTCGGTGTGGTTTTGGGCCACGTCCTCGGCAGATGTGGCTTGTTCCAAGTTCGTATCAAGATCAGAGCTGTCGTTTTCAGGTGTAGCATGGGATTGTGGCAACACCTCCTCGGTTTCAGGGCTCGGTTCGACATCAGGTGACGACTGGCTGGCCTCATTGACTTCTGTCAAATCCTCTGTTGTCGAATCCCCTTGCGGGACGCTCTCTAGTTCTTCAATCGCTTCTTTGCCGTCCTCCAGCTCATCAGTCAAAGCCTCGACAAGCTCGTTGAGATAGGCACTCTTTTCCTCGTCGGACTTTCCAGCAAGCAGACCGCTCTGTTCAAGAGCTTGCTCGATAGCCTCCCTCACACTCTGCATACCCAAAGCATCGTTCTCTACAGTATGGTCAACCTTGGCCATCATCTCGGCCCAAGCCATTTGTCTTTGAGGGTCATCGGCTGGTTCAGATTCTTCAGAAACTTCCACTTCCTGTTGCTCGTCCTCAGCCTGAGCAGAAAGCTCATCGCTCAATTTTGTCTCCTCCGCTTGAATATCCTTTCGGGTGATCCCCAAGATTTCCTGCTCAAACTTCTCAACGGATGCCTTGCCAGTTTCTTGAGTCTGCCGGACTTCCTCTTCAGAGACTGGCTCAGCAAAGAAATAGGTCAGTGGAGGGGTTGTCGGCCGTGTCTCAATGTGTAGTCGTAGTGATTGGTCGGGGAACCGCTTCGTAGCCCTGTTCAGGACCTCATTCAGGAGGTCGAGACTGGCTTTGAACTCCTCGTCTCCTCGTCTCCGATCCGAGGATCCGTGAAGAGCCAGATCCATTTCTTCAAGACTGACGTACTGAAAGCCGAATATTCGCTGCGTGTTATGGAAAGCGACAAAAATACCGTCCATTCGTCCCATTCGCACTTGCAACGAGTACTTGAGGAATGCTGCTCTGATCATGTCATAGTACTCGCGCTCGAATGATTCCCAAGTGCCAAACCTGTTACGGATTTCATAACCTGTGCCCTTTTCATAATCCCTCACGTCCATTCGAATGCTGACCACTGCGCGGGTTTTCAGATCAAACATTCCAGTGCCAGGGAGTCGTCTGTCATGAGCATCAAGCTGCGAACGCATCATGAAATCGCCAAATGTAGTGTAATGGAAGGCTTCGTCAGCGTTCTTTTCCTCTTCAGACAGCTCGTGCGACTTGGTCTTTCTGTATTTTTCAAAGTTTTCCTTGGGGAGAGTGAGAAGCTTTTCCATCGACTTGCCAAGCATGCTTAGAATATTTGCTGAATCGAACTCTTTGTCAGCGTCGATAGCATAGACCCCATCCTGATAGCGAAGGAATGCAGCAGCAGGTCCTCGTGTCAAGACAGTAAAGCTTTTGAATTCGATGTCGATGGAGCGAGACAGCATCTCGAAATTAGGCTCCCTCCAGTTGGATAAAAGAAAGTGGAAATGGGAGAGCATAGCTGTCATGCTCGAGGTTGAACCACAGTATTTCTTGTTATGTTTGGCGGTCAAATCCCTGAGTCGGCTGTCCTTTGAGGATGTCACATACTCCTTCAAGGCATTGAAGTCGAATTCCTTAACAGGCATGATTGACCCGAGATAGGGATCAAAGTTGTACACCCGAGATCGACTATCCTGAAGTTGGTAAACTCCGGAGTTGAAGAGAACTTTGTCCAGATTATAGGCAAGCTTTGGAACGCGTACAGCCAAATCTTCTTCGACTGGCTTTAACTTCACCTTCCCGGGATTGATAAATTGTACGACTGGCGATTTCTTCTTCGACTTTCTGGTCTTTTTAGTTGGCGGCTTGATAACGTCTTCTGTGGGAGTTGTATTGCTCGACTCAGTTTCCGTAGCAGGTTGAGGAGTGTCGTCAGGGGCTAGGTCTGAATTTAGCTCAGGTTGTTCGAAGGGCTCTGCTTCTTGAGAATTTGCGTAAATTTGCTGTTCCTGTTGGAGAACAAAAGATGCTGGGTCCACTTCATGATCTTTTGACACCTCTGTACCCTGCTGTTGTAGTTTCTCTCGAAGTGACGTCCAGATACCCGCCTGCTGAGGAATTGAATAGGCGTTCCCTGCGTTTTTAGTGCTTCCCTCGGTTGGCTTCACCGTGTTGTCGGAGCTGCTGACTGCAGTTTCGCCTTGAGCGCTGGTTTTTGGTATTCTCTTCTTCTTTCTCTTTCCTGCTTTCGTTGATTCTTGGACCCCATAAACTCTTCGAACCACATCCAAGGCTTCATCAAAGTTGTCGTCGTCAGGCTTTGCCTCGGCTACGGCCGCGCTTTCTGCGTCTCCTGACGTGCTCGTCTTTTTCTTTGGTGATGTCGAGGCAGTCTTGTCCTTTGTCTTAGACGCTTCTACCCGTACTTTTGCCTTCTCAGTATCCATCTCAAGCTTTTTAAGTCGAGCTTTGAGTTTCTCTGTGGCCGCATCGAGACGCTTGAGAACGGCTTCGGGGGTCTTGGAGGCTTTGGGGGCTTTAGAGCGTTTCGAGGCTTTGTCCAGTTTACTAGTGGTCGCAAATGATCGTTGGGAAGTGCATTGTCGCGGGCATATTAAACAGGGACGGCAAATATGCGCAAAGTTGGCAGAAGGGCCAACTCCACGACGAACGCGAAGCATTGAGGCGTCGTTATCGAACTTCGCCGATACCCTCAAGAAAGTGAACCAAATCGATGTTCCATCTCAAAAATAAAAATTCCATGCCTCAACGACTTTCCCACGTCTTATCGATAAAGGTGGCGGCAATATCTCGGAAATGGGGCTTTCTGTAGCACGTGATTGGCTAGCTAAGACGTTTGGGAGCCTAGCACTCGTCATTCTGGAACCCCCAGCGTAAAGAGGACACCACAAAGGAACACCCATTGAAGCGCACTCCTTTTTTTCACGGGCAGAGTCTCATGCAACTCAGTAGCAATGGGCGCGAGTGACTCAAAACTCGTCTTCAAACGGGGCATCTTTCGCTTGTCAGAAGAACGCCATATTCCGGCTGATGATGCCTACTGGACCTCTGTTCGTCGCCTACTCCACCAAGAGTCTATATTGAGTACGTAGCTCAAGTGCTAACATGCTGCTATCTACATAGTTTTGGGAACTCCCTGAGTCCTCCGAGGACGTCTTCAGCTTGTTCACACCGGCCGACATCCGAAGAACTCGCGATCGCGCCCTCGAAAACCTAGAAACCCTTATCCTCGCCGTCACCTCTCGCCTATTCATACTACGTCATCACCCATCCTTCCCTGACCCAGAACTCGCTCCAGAGCGCGAGGCCTTGAACTGCGTCCGAGTTCTTACACGGATACTGCCTTATATATATGAAAAAGAATCTCTTGGCGACTGGGAACAGCAGTTCTTCTGGGCCCAACGGAGGAAGAGGACACGACATGCCGCCATCGCAAACGAGATCCTCTTTGATGAAGCTCAGGAAGCTGAGCGCAAGACCGAGACGGCTGATTTTGAGGAGGTGAAGCCCCTTGCTGAAGAATTAGTTGATACATTGGTGGACCTCCTTTTCTTTTCCGACCTGACATTACCGCGACAACCACATGGACGATCCAAGGTCAGCTATGCGATATGGCAGAGCGGCGTAGGTTGCAACACAGCTGTCGCAACGACAAAAGAGTATGAAAGCAATCGTTCTGAGATACTGCGGTTACTCTTGACGCTGGCCGGTCAGAGCATGTACATGACGGCTGGAGTACTCCCACAGAATGGTGTGCGGACCTTGACCCATCTATGCGGGTGTCCAGACAAACAAGTCGTACTCTCAGTGCTCTGCTCTCTGCTTAATACGGTTCGTTCTTTTCGGGTACCTGGTGCTGGCCGAGGCATACTGACTTGGTTCTCTTTAGACGTTGAAGTATAATCCCGCTACCTGGCGTGTGCCGTACAACACCCTTGTATTTAAGGATGGCAAGCAGATGCTCGTGACATATTCTTTGCAGTTCCTTTTGGTGCTTCTCTTGTACCCAATTCCTGAAAGCCCATCCAATCCATCGCCCAAGAACTCTTATCGCCATTTCCTCGGTCGACTACATCGGCCTCAAGATTTTCAGTTTATCGTTGATGGGATGACCCGAATTCTAAACCAACCTCTCCAAGAGAAGACGTCATATCTTCCAGGGTCTCAGCCCTCCGGTCACTTTGCGCCTGAGATATTAATGCTATTCTGGGAGATTCTCCAATGCAATAAGAGATTCCGGTCCTTTATTGTGGATACGGAGCGAGCGCATGACTTTGTCGTCCTCGCATTATTCTATGCTTTGGAGTATAAGCATGACCCTACTAAGCAGGGAGTTGTGCGTATGTGCGCCTTTCTACTCCAGACTTTGAGCGTGGAGACCAATTTCGGTGTCAACTTAAATAAGTACTTCGAGGGGCAAGAGACTCTGCCGGCGTCCATCCGCGTACCCGGCTTCAGGGGGACCTACGCTGATTTCCTCATCCACTCCATCTACAAACTGATCACGGCGAGCCAAGGAAAGCTTTCGGCGATATACCCAGCTCTACTGGCGGTGATCAACAATATCGCGCCCTATCTTGAGGGTCTAAGTACTACCAGCAGTTCCAAACTGATGCAGTTGTTCTCTTCCATGTCTTCGCCCTCATTCCTCCTTGCGAACGAAACCAACCACACCCTTCTTCACTCGCTGTTGGAATCCATCAGCTCGATTCTTGAAAACAAATATCGCAAGAATCCCGAGTTGGTATTTGCGATCCTAAAAAATAAGAAAAGGGTTGAAGCGTTGCGCAGTTTTACGCTGGAGAGTGGCCAGGAAGAGATCGAGAGAAGAAACAGGAGGAGAAAAGATTCTGGGCACCATGGTGATCTATCTGAGTCTGCATCTATCCGCAGCTCAGTCGATAGTCTACGAAGCCCAAATAGCGCGCAGCCACGTCACTCATCCCTGGAAGAAGTCCCAGAAGACGGAGCATTTGCAATTGGAGATGATGATGAGGAGGAGGACAGCGATGAGGACGAGGACGAGGAACATCAGCCAACCCCTGCGCGATCGACATCTAGCGAAACTCCATCTCGAAGGTCCTCCACACCCAACGTTGAGGATGCCGTTCCGACTCAGTTGCGGGGGATGTCTGAGAAGGCCCGAGGTAAGATGCCAGCCGGGATTCCCAGTTTCTCGCGACAAAACAGTACGACAAGTCTGGGTGGACACTCAGTATCAGGCCAATCGCAGAGCGGCGCATTCGAGCCAACAGCTCAATGGATCGATAGCTGGCTGCTTGAACTACCTCTACACACAGTTCTGGCAGTTATCCAACAAGTGTCTGCCCTATTACCGCGTCAGGAGTTGACAGCCGATGTACCAACACCAGAAACTCTGCGACGGATCTCAAGTATCGCCATTGTTGGTATCGAGCCCTCAGCTCCTCGTGTACACTCATTTGAGTGGTCGCAGCTCGCTCTGGGCTGGTACGAGTCTCTGCTATGGGGCGTAATTTTCACAAACGAGATGCAAGTATCCAGAGGAACTATGGGTATATGGAACGGAACTGCCATCAAGCTCTTCCGAGTCCAAGAAACAGCCCCAGAAGGTCCTACTCTGACCTCGCCTCGGGGTGCTGTTGATGCGGTTGGAAGCAATATCGTCTCGCGAATAGGACAGATTAATCTTCGAGGTGGACAACCAGGAAGCAATCAGCCTCCGCCGCGGAACGGTTGAGTAAACTTCAACGCGCCAACAGGAGTTTGAGCCGTTAGTCTATGCTCGAATTAGGCTTTGATAAAGGGTTCCGCCCACTTAGCGACTTTATCCCAAGAAGATCCTGGTTGAAAGTGATCGCCAGAGGCTAGCATGGAAAGCTGCTAGACTGTTTCATGATCTTCTGGCGATGAACCTCACGCAACCTCGCAAGGCTCATGTATGTAGGATAACTGAACGGTGCATGGAAAACGGTCTAGTCTAGGTTCCGGCGTTTGGGTATGGATTGGAGTCAATAGGCAAGACACACGCAATTGCATAAGCCTCGTAGGCTACGTACCTCACTCGTAGCCTCGGCTGTTCTTTTTATGCAGCCTTTATCACATGAGTTTCCTAGCTCTCTGACTTCCTCAGCTGGCGTTTCACGTTTTCGACTCATGAGACTACCTACAGTACAGTACCGTACATGTGGCGGCGTGTGAAGATGGAGGTCAGCCACAGCCAACGATGTCTGGGAGACCCCCGCCTCGGCAGTTCCACACCAATTCGATTCCCTGTTTTTGAGAGCAAAAGTTGGAAAAAGTAGGCAAACAACGTGATTGCGGCCTACAGTGAAAGTGAGCGACAACGAGAGCGCGGGTCGAGCCACGTCGAATCCCTCGCGATCATTTCCGAAATCCGCAAGGGACTCGTGTGCACCGCCACTTCGGACAGGGAGCTAGACTTCTGTGGCCAATCACATCCACCCTCGGAGCATTTTTGCCGCTCCCCCAGCGCTAAAGCCACAGATGGTCAGCCACGTCAGCCTAGGCCAGGTCCCTTAATTCAAGCCAAGCTCAGCTATCGCGACCGGGCCTGGGGGGAGAAGGCTTGGAAGGGTGGGCGTAAGGGTCCTTTGTTTTTTTTGGCCGGGTTACGAAAGCAAATGGAACTCAGCTTCTTGTTTTGTGAGGCGCATTTTTTTTAATTTCTTTCGATCTTTCCCATGTTGTTTTGCTTCATTCTGCCTTTCCCATCCTTTAGTGAGAGACGCCTTACACTGAATACACAGTCTGTCCAACACTAGTCTGAGTATGTCTCAGCAGCAGTCCGTAGACTCCGGTGAGGAGATCCAGCCTTACCGTATACGTGTGGGTATGAATCTTTGCGATTGAAGTATCACAACTGACATTCTGGATGTATAGGTATCGAGCAAATATCTTGATATCACGCGTCAAAAGCTGGAGCTTACTCGACTGCCTCATGAGCCCCATTCAAAGGACTGGTGGGAGCCAAAGCCCCAGGTTGAGTCTCTGGTAGACTTTTGGTGAGTTGAACTGGCTTTCTGACGATACCTCTAAAGCAGAGCTCATACAATGGATGTCTAGGCAAGAATCGTACTCGTGGCAGGACCACGAAGAAGAGCTGAACAAATCGCTTGCGCAGTTTAGAACCAGCTTCCAGACTTCAACGCCGCCAACACCTGTTCGCATTCACTTCATTCACGCCCGCTCACCTCATACCAACGCTGTTCCTCTTCTCGTGATACCCCCTTTTCCTCTGACTAACTTATCGTTTGGTCACCTTGTCCAGCCGCTGAGTGATCCCGAAGACGCCGGAGCAAGCCAGCCATTTCACGTTGTAATTCCAGCATTGCCTGGCCTTGGCTTCAGCGATGCTCTTCCTCCCAGCGCTCCACCAATCTCTACGACAGCCAAACTGCTGGACAGCTTGATGAAGAGACTGGGCTACGAGCACTACATCGGTAGCAATGCTGGCTCAGCCTCTGCCTCTCCAGCTAGAATCGACTGGAGACTGGCCAGGCATCTATCGCATAACTTTTCGGAATCCTGCCTGGGATTCCATTTTATCTCGCCTCCCTTGACATCCCCTACACTGTCCGACTCAGCAAGCGAGTGGCTAAAATGGAAACTTGCTCGACTTCTGAGCTCTCCGGTTTTGGGCTACTCCAAGGATGACCTCTCGGCCATGCAGAAGCAAAAGACACCACAGCTAAGCAAGAAGAAGTCTGCAGTTGACCTGAGTCAAGCTGGTAACAGCAACTTTGAGCCTAATACGCCATCGTATGCGCTTTGCGACTCACCTACCGGTCTTCTTCTCTATGTCCTAAAGATACTCCGTACACTCGGTCCCAAGAAGGAGCTCACACAGAAAGACATCATCACGCTTACTTGCCTCATATGGTTACCCGGTCCCGAGGCAGCTTTGCGATTCTGGGCTCAGTGTGAGTCGGAAATCGAGCCTATAGAGGCAAAGAAGCCAAGCAAGAAGCCTCAAGTCGCAATCACCGTGTTCACTGGTGACGAGGAGCCGACCGAGCAGCAAAAGACACTTCCAAGACCCGTTAAGACAACATACGCTTGCCCTGGCTGGGCAAACAAGGAATATCAAGTTGTCCACTTGAGTCGAGCTTCGGGAGCCCCTGGCTTTTTGGCTTGGGATCGGCAGGATGTGATTACAGATGGCGTGCGCGGCCTGGCAAAGGCGATTTTGGCAAAGGACAAGAGGATGCAGGCAGCGGAACAGCCGGGAGCGACTCTCCAGAATCAGCTCGAGGTGCAGGATGGTCGGACAGCTCAGGCGGATTTGTCTGGAACTACTGTTCAGGATCCCAACGCTAGCCCCGGTGAGGGACCTACTAAGTCTTTACTTCAAAAACCGATAGAGGACGAAAATCAGCATCTTGTTCCTCCGCAAGCAGCGCCGCATGGAGGGGCTGTCCGATCATGAATACGGGGCGCAGAACTGAGATGGTTCAGTATGCGAAGGAAGTGCGGAGGAAGTTAATCTGATACCACTATACTTTTTTTTTGTATGAAGCTTATCACTCACTATAATTGTTCCTCATATTCTACAGATACCAAAAATTAAAGACGATTCTTTGTAGAGCTCCTTGATGTCCGAAGCCTACCTAGGTAGATAGCTTGTTTGAGAACTATATACTGTTAGATGGCGCTTCATCCAACAAGAACCATATGTATCTGACTCCAAGTCGCAGCCAGAATCCGAAAAACTGATTAGATACTAGACACTAGTATTTATAGCTTGTAATAGACCAAGACATCAAGTTGAAGATCCATATCAACTTGTGACTGGTATTTGTTTAGTTCTTGGTCTGTGCCATCCATTTGAAGACGGAAAGCCCAGCATCGGAACTCTAGGTCCAAGGTACGTACCATCCAGTCGCAGCATCAGCCAGCTCCGACCCCTCGATACCTGTACCTATTCAGCTTCAGAGCAGCAACGCTCGTCTTTAGCAACCGCCGTCTTTAACCTCCACATAATACGCATACTACACCAAACCCTCACAGCTAATCCGACGTCCTAATCTGTGACTTGTGCGGCGACGATGCGCTTCGAGGCAGCTTGTCTCTCGTGACCGTCCCTACTCAAACATGGCGAATCGATACGACCGACCTCAGCGCGAGGGCAACGGCTACGGCAACTTTGGTCGCTCCAACGATGATTACAGATCTGGCTACCAAGATGGCTACGGAAGCGATCGCTACGGCACGCCGCCCGCTACTCAGCAGCCACGACCACCGAATCTGCGACAAATGTCCTCTAGGTCGCGTATACAACAAGCACAAGCTCCAGCTCCAGCCCCAGTACCAGATACCCACGCCGCGCGACAAATCACCGAAGTTATAGACCATATAAAGAAAGAATGGCCTTCAATGTGTCAAGACGACTGCGTTCCAGTCCAACTGGCGCTGCAGCTTCTCGACAGGAGCTCGGTTGGTCGTGCTCACGAATACAACCAGTTTCAGCAGTCGCACAACTACTTGCAGGAGTCTCTCAAGGGTATTGTCCATGAGCATCATCAGGGCTTCAACAGTTCGATCGGTACCTTCCACAAAATCCAAAGTAGCATTCAGCAGTCGCAAAAGCGCGTTCGTGCCCTCAAGGAATCGCTGGCCAATTCCAAAACGAGTCTCTGCGCAACCGACCCAGAATTGAAGAAGCTCTCCAAAACGTCTCAAGAATTCGACGCCCTTGTACAGACGCTCAATGAATTGGATGATCTCCGAGCAGTACCAGATCAGTTGGAGGCAAGAATATCTGAGAAGCGCTTCTTGACGGCTGTTGAAGTGCTTCAGAATGCTCTCCGAAAACTAAGAAAACCCGAGTTGGACGACATTGGCGCCCTTGCTGACTTGAGAAGCTACCTTGCCAATCAAGAGACCGCTTTAATGGATATTCTGGTGGAAGAGTTACATGAGCACCTCTATCTTAAGTCACCATATTGCCAGGAAAGATGGCAAAGTCTGGCTAAAATACAAGGCGCCGTTTCAGAAGGATACGGAGACGTCAAGCCTATCGCCCCCTTTCATGTTGTTCTTGATGGTATCGATGTCGAAAAGACAATTACGGAGGACCCGATGAAGAACCCCGAAGCCGACACATTCTACTATATCGGCTTGGTGGTGGAATCTCTGAACAGACTGGGACGGTTGCAGAATGCCGTCGAAACCCTTAAGCAGCGGTTGCCGGTTGAGCTATTCACCATCGTCAATGAAACTATTAACGAGGTGGACCAAAAACATCCCAGCTCTCTTCGAGGAGGTTCAGTCAGAGGCGATGGGCTCCATGTTTACGGAACGCGCGAAACCCAGATGCGTGCAGATGTCATCTATGATCTGTGCTGGTCTCTATATGGCAAATTCGAGGCTATCGGGGAGGGACATCGGGTGTTCCATGAGTCTATCAAGACCATCATTCGACGAGAGGGTGCTGGCAACAACAGCGCTCTCCTTGGCAGCTTCAAGGAGCTATGGAATCTTTATCAGAACGAAATTCGATCCTTGCTGCACAACTATGTCACTACAGACGCCGACGTCTATCAGTTTGACTCGCCAACTCCAGGAGATACTCTTCACGGCAAGAAGGACGTGCGAGAACATCTGTTCAAGTTCTCCGAGGCCAACACAAAGTCTATTGAGATGACTAGTGAATATGATGCGCTTGACAACATCATTCAGGATGCTGTTCCCGGATTAGGATCGCGAAAGCAGGATAGAAAAGGACGGAGCGCCCCAGAAGGCGGAAGAAGGGGAGGCGACGGTGGTTACGGAAGCAATTATCAAACAACAGGCTCGTACAAATCTCTGGTGGAACCTAGTGTCTTCAACATGAGCTTGCTACTACCACCGACGTTGGTGTTCTTGCAGCGCCTCAAGAACATTGTGCCTCCTGGATCAGACCTCGCAGCCAGTACTCTCACAACGTTTCTGGATAACTTCTTAGTCAATGTGTTCCAACCTCAGTTGGACGAGACTCTGGCTAAGCTGAGCGACACCGTCTTTGGAGAGGTTGACGCGTTCTCACAAGACCCAGCCTGGAGCCAGGTGGCACGCCGACCTGTGTTCCGAGGAACGACGGCCTTTTTTGAGGTGGTGACAGCATTTTGTCGCATGCTGGGAACGATCCCTCCAGACCAAGCACTCAGCTCTCTGATTGTAACTCAAATGATGCGATACTACGACCGCTGCTTTAGCTGGTTCAAGACGCTTGTTGTTAAAGCGCAGGACCAAACTGCAGAGATTAGCAACGATAACCTGAGGGCGTCTGCACGCTTCTCGCTGGATCACGGAGAGATTCAGGAAACGATGAAGCGGTTGTTTATGTCAGAGGAAATGGAATGGGAGCTGGCTGAGAAGGAGATTCATCTGTTGATGGAGCTCACTGACGAATCACCACTCGACTCGGGCGACATTATCCAGGACCGAGATTCAATCTCGTCTCTGTGTCTACTCTATACTAGCATGAAGTGGCTTGCTGTCAAGATTGCTGGCCTACGACAGATTACGACGCACGACACGGATACATCCCGGCAGAATCAACCTCGGCACTCAAGCAGGCGATGGACTCTTATGAACGACCCTGGAAAGGCCGGTGCTGAAGAAGGCCCTGTGTCACTGCCGCTGACGCAGGAGACTGTGCAGTAAGTCGCACAACTCAATTGATAAGAGGAATGAGACTAATCGATAACTAGGGCGTTTGACAGCATTGTGTCGTCCTTTGAGGAACTCGCAGGAACAGCACTACTAACCCTACATATGGAGATTCGGTGCCGCATAGTACATTCACTGCGCATTGCCTTGTCACCCAAGTTGGCACCTTATCTACTCGACCAGGAAGTGAGCGAGCCTGATCCGCAAATCTTGAACCTCAACTCGGAATTGGTGCTTTTTGATGAGACTATCGTGAAATATCTCAGGGAAAAGGAGATTGCCTTTATCCGAACAGGTCTGGGATTGCTTATCAACTGCTACCTTGTAAGCAACGCACGCAAGGCATCGCCCATGAACGACAAGGGCTGCGGGCGCATGCAGCTCAACATCCTCGTACTGCAGCAGAACCTCAAGAACGTGGAAGAAGGTGTTGACTTGGCTCGCGCCGCAAACTACTTTTCGCTGTACGAGCAGGGTGCAGATGCCATCGTGGAGAAGGCAAAGGAGGACAAGGAGCAGCAGCGAGGCACGAGCGCGCAGGACCCGGACAACTTCTCGTACGATGAGCTCAAGGCGCTCGTGGAGCTCTGCTACAGCGAGGCCATGGCAAATCCTGAGCGAGGAATTGCCACGGCGGCCAAGAGGCAGATGCAGGATAAGCTGCTTGGGCTGAGCGAGCACATGTGGCAGTCGTAGATGTAGTGCACGAAGCGCATTGAGAAGCAGGGATGGAGTTAAGGGTTTGTTTGGGATGGATATGATATGTTGGTGAATATAAGTGGTTTGCTTGAGATAAGGTGTATGATAGCGGCAGTGCAATCGATGTTATATCAGGACTAGATGGAAAAGCCGGCTTGTTCAAATATCTCTCGCTCCATGCTGGATATAGAATTTGTGTCATTAGGCAATCAGGTTAGGTTGTCTATCACGAACTGGAGGCACAGCGATGCACAGGTTTACTGTCAAGTTATGTAAGTAGCCGTGCCGAACACACGACGTGATTATGATTCTGACATGCAACAAAAGCAAACTAAATGCATTATACGTCTTATCATAACATGTTGTGAAACAGAAGATAGGAACAAGTGCCTAGCCATGCGCTCTCATTACACACGCGCACACGAACACACGAGGGCGAAGTAGAAGAGAAAGACTGGCAACTAAAGCTACCTAGAATCGCGCATTGCAATGGCAGATTCACTCATGGAGTGATAAAGCCATCACATGGTGACTTGTGAGCTAAAACCGCAACCAGTTGTCGAGGACATGTCTAAGAACTCTCGGCAGGCCCAGCAACGATAGAGAACTGTCCACCAGCACCAGCCCATGTGATTTTGACATCCTTCAAACCGTTACCCTTAATCTTTCGTGCAATCTCGATGTCGTTATATGACCCAAGGCCAAGCTGTCCAGACGAGCCGAATCCTGTAGCATATGCAGTGCCCTCTTTGGTAACAATGATGGTATGGTCAGTACCACAAGCAACATAGACTACGTCGCCGATCTTGGGGACCACGGTCGGGCGGAGACAAATGCGTGGCTTGCTACGCTCATCGTAGCGGATTAGGTCTTGATCCTCGAGTTGCTCTGCGGTGAAATCGATACCAAGCTGTCCGCCATCCATTCGGCCCCAGACGAAGGATTTGCCGTCAGCTGCCACAGCGGCAGAGTGGTGAGTACCGCCAGCAATGACTGTAACCCCTTTGCCGCTTAAGCCAGGGACCTTCATTGGATATGGCAAGACAGCTGAATCGCCTCCAGCTTCCTTTGCATAGCCAGCTTCCCCGAAGCTATTCAGACCCCAGGCCCAGACATTGTCTTTATGATCAATGGCGAAGGAGTGATACTCGCCAGATGCGATATATCTCGCCTTGCTACGGCAGACTTCGACTAAGCGCGGCCTCAAGTGTTCTTGATGGCGTCTGAGAAGACGGCGGCCGAGTTGGTTTTGTTCGTGAGCGCCCCATCCCCACACAGATCCTGTGGCATCGAGCGCGAGTGCGTGATTCGCTCCGCAGGTAATCTGTACGATGTTCTTCAGGCCAGTGATACAAACAGGCGTCTTCTGCCTCTCAATGAGCCTCCCATTGGAGTCATACCCGAACTCGTTGTCCCCCGAGCCGTTCTATTTACTGGATATTAGCAAGAGGTCAGGACAGGAGTGCAGAAACTTACCCTGAAAGCACCCCATCCATAGACAAGGCCCTCCTCAGTAAGTGCAAAGCTGCAGCTGTCGCCCGCGGCAACTTGCACAAATCGTGTCTCTGGTGGGAATATATCGACGGGGATAGCAGCGGGAATCGACTCGCATGGGTTCAATTCTCCTTCATTATCGTCATCATCACTAGACTCTGCTTCCACGTCCCTATAGACGCCGTCCCATTCAGTTTCTCTCCCCAGAGCATAGTTGTCGTTAACACCCCATGTAACAATCCTGTTGTCCACTGTCAGAGCAACAGTATGCATGCCTCCGCATGCAAGTTGGACAACCTCGAGTTTTGGTGATAAGTTGCTGTTGGGACTGAGATATGTGTTGAGACAGGCAGTGAGAGCCTCTGTCAGATTGGGTCCGAGGCCAAGCTCGCAATTCTCACCGTTGCCAAAGGGAAAAACAGAGAGAATCTGGGTTGGCGCTTTGCTGAGCGCTGTAGAGACTGTATGTGTCCTCTCCGGCGCGACTTTGGCCCTTTTAGACACACGCTTCTCGACAGCTTGGGTCGTCTTTTTGCGTTTAGCTGATGAAGATGTAGTGGATGTAGTACCATTAGGCGAATCGTCGACATGTAGTCTCGAGTTGACCTTTGATGTCTCTGATAAGAGTTAATTACAGTCCAAATGTTTACAAGCGGATATGATGCCTCACTTGAAGTAGATTTTGGATCTACCGCGCTGGTCTTTTTGCTGACTTGAGCGGTGGACTTTGAAGCTGTTGGCCGTTTTCTTGGTGCCATGTTGCATGACAAGAATCACGACGCGCGAAGAATCTTGTGGACAAGATGTCAGGAAGTATTTGATGTTGTGCTTTGTCTACGAGTCCTAGAACGACTGCTGTGCTGCGTCTCCAAAGAGTCAGACTGGTACCTAAGGCATTTCTTTGTTCCTTTGTTCTTTTGTTCGCTTATTTTTGGATATGTTCCTAATTGGGAGACCCCAAATCTGACCATCTCCATGTCCTCTATGTAAAGAGCAGAAGCTGTCTTCAGACTATGACCCAGAGGTAGCACCTTTTTGGGGACTTGGACATGATGGCTTGGATAAGGAGATAGGGGGTTATACTATGTTCTGTGGGATCAGACTCTGCTGCACTCTGTGGATATCTATCTGTCAAAGCTGGAGTCAAGAGAGATGAGATGAGGGGGTTAGATCATGTCAGCTGGGATTGTTGAGTGGAGAAGCCAGGATAGAAGCTATTAATGGGAGTCAGTCGTATTGGAAGGATTGAGGCATCTCAAACGGATGCGAGATGTCTTTTTATTTAAGGCTCTTGAGTAGATGAGTCTAGAATAATCAATCTCACGGGTAGCATAGCTCACTCACATTAAATATGGAGTTATCGATCGATCAACAGCACCCCACAAAACTCGGAGTGAGGTGCAGTTATGATGTCTTTTATCGTCATATCATTATACTGTAGCACTTGTGACTATTCGAGGCCGCCTTTAAAGACCAGACCCTGAATAAGCCACGGCGTTTTACAGCGGCTCTGTGTCGTCCATTGATGCCATGCTCGACGGTGTCATTTGCGACTCGACGGGCACGATTAGGCTTGCCCCTGAACCTAATCGATGCATGTAACGCCCCATAGTCGGCTGGCTGAAGCGGTACCTTGCAGTGCTAGCTTGACCTACTTCATGCAAGCCCCCCCGCCGTCTCAAACCCAGTGGATGGCAGGGCAGGGCAGGTCCAGGAGAATGGGAATGGGGATGGGGATGGGGATGGAATTCAGGAGGTTTATAACGGGCGGTAACTAAATTGTTCAAGGTTAGGTAATCGTTTTGAGAGAACAAGTCAAGTTGAATGAATCGCTGGTTGAGGTTGTGTTGTGTGTGTTGTGCATAGACGACTTTAGTATGTTTGAGCATTTGGCTTAACAACAAGCTTATTAACTACTAAACTCTGCAGGAGGATGTAATATTATGTACTGTGCTGTATTCAGTAATATTGCAATAAATTCATCACTTCCATCATGCTGCTGATGTATCATAACCAATCCTTTGCTCTCCTTTCTTCTGATGATGCCAACTTTTTTATGTCAGCTCCACCCTTGTCCATCTGCCTGCAGCCACTCACTGTCCTTGAATGCTACAGTACCATCTGTGCCCAGGCGTGGGCCATTTATTAGGCCCCCCTATCATAGGTACCTCTGCCACTGCATCAACACTGCCAGCAGCCCAGCCCGCAGAGTTGAATTCCACAGCTGGTACTTGACTTTTGAATTGAGACATGAACTCTTCTAGACAATAATCAATCAATCAAGCAAGCATCCAACCCCCCCGCCAACCATCTAACAATCACTATACCTGGGTTGTGCTGGCCCTGTTTCATTCCTCCCAGGGTCTATCTCTCTCTCTCTCTCTCTCGTCTCTTATTTACATCTCAACTCTGCCCTCTTTGTACCAGTCTTCCAGATTGCAGCTAGAAAGACTCTCGACCTGCAGACTATCTACCCAAAATTACACCCATAACCTCCCGTTCCGTCGTCGTCCTCTGCTAAACAAAGCCCACGGGCCGCACTGCGTCCACTATCTCTCTACACCTATACGAGACCCCACGCGTCCGAGCGGAGCAGCCACCTTTTCTCTACGGCTCGTTCCCCTGGATTTAGTTTGGATTGGACAACATCTTCGGGGCTTTTTGGACTTTTCGGCGGGCGCACTCTACTCTTACTCTCAACTCTACATCATCATCAACAACAACAAGAACATCAAACATCTGTCGCTTCCGTCGCTCGCTCGCTCTCTCTCTTCGTTTGCTCTGCTTCTGCTTTGCATTGCCTTGATCCGTCATCGCCAACGCGACCCCAATCATCTCAGTTTTTCCACTTTTCTCCTAATCGCAATTACGCCCCCAGCAACCGACTCTTGTTCACCCTTTCCCAACGCTTTCGGGTCTTGAGCCCCCTAACGCCCTCACCATGGCAAACTCGTAAGTCTTGGACTTGTCCCCTCAAGACTTATTCAAGCCGATTGTCGCTAACGCTTGGTTCCAACAGCTTCGGTGCAACTATTCGATCCTTCTGGCATACCATGACCAGCTATGACAGACGTATGCGCCCCCCTGACAACCGTCTCAATGCCTCAAAATCCGCAGACTAAACAATCTCCAGATTCATCATTCGATTCCCCTTACCGAACCGGTCGCCATGTCCCTCTCCAGAACGGTCGGAATGGCATCATGACGGGCGTGGCCACCGCTTCCGATTCTCAACATGATGTCTCATCCCCCTACTTCGACAATGCCGGTCGAGCTTCGCCCCATCAGCCTGACAGTGCCACTTTCGCTTCCACAAGTGCCCCTTACTCTCCTGGTCTGAGATCCATGAGCGCACGCAATGCGAGCCAAGGCGATGGCTTTGAGGTGCAGAGCCCTGGCGACGTGCCCATGCAGAACTTTTCCGATGGCCTCCCGCCCGCTCCCCCGGTTGCCCACTCTTGGAGGCGCATAGACTCTTGGGCCGATGACAACTACCCAGAGCTTTACGATCAGCTCTGTGAGGGTGCTACCAACAACGATTTGAACGAACTGGAGCACCAACTTGACTGCTCCCTTCCCCAGGACGTCCGAGACTCGCTTATGATCCACGATGGCCAGGAGAGAGGAGGAATGCCGACTGGAATCATCTTCAGCCACATGTTGCTCGATTGCGAAGAAATCGTACAGGAATGGGACAACTGGAGGACTGTTAATGAGCAATACCTGTCCGAGATGGCAGCCGCCAAACCCGCCACCCCCTCCAAGGCATTTGGTGGCAGTAACGAAGCTTCTTCCTCCAAGCAGGGCGCAGCAGCTGGCAACAGTCCCGGTCCTTGGAGACAGGACCTTTTGTCGCGCCAGGACTCGGTACCCCCGAACGCCGTCCAGAAAGCTTATGCTCACTCCAGCTGGATCCCTCTGGTGCGCGACTGGGGCGGCAACAACCTGGCTGTCGATCTGGCGCCCGGCCCTGGCGGCAACTGGGGTCAGATCATCCTCTTTGGCCGTGACTACGATACCAAGTACGTTGTGGCTCGCTCTTGGGCATCCTTCCTGGCTACTGTTGCGGACGACCTCAACAGCGGCAAGTGGTACGTGGACGAGGAGACCAGTGAGCTCAAGCTGCGAGAGTTTAAGGAGACACGGGTTGAGCCCTCGTATTTCAGCATTTTGCGATGGAGAATGGACCAGAAGTACGGGCGACGAGCTTCCTCCAAGCGAAGGTCAATGGGCCCCAAGCCCAACTCGCCTCTTGGTTCGCGCTCTTCTTCTCCCTACGGCAGTGGTGGTGAGAATGGCGAGGGCCGAGGCAGATCCTTGCAGCGTCTCAGCGGCTCATCTCCTCTCGCCAGCCCCCGACCCGGCTACGGAAAGGCAACCCCATTGAGTAGGGTAACGGAGGAGACTACGATCCCCGAGCTTGCCAGCGCGTACATCCAACCCGAGAAACTGGTAGATGCCGAAACTCCTCGACAAACCCCTCGACAGAGCCAAGAAAGCAAGGCCCCCAGCTCCGCGACGGTCCTTCGCACAGAATCGGATCTTCTCAAGGTCGAGGAAGAACCATCATCCTCCAAGGCAAACGACAAGACGGAAGACAAGTCGGACGACAAGAAGCCTGAGGTGGTGGACGAATCGATGAAGACGATCGAGATTTGAGCACCAAGCGATTGACAGTGTATTTTGCAATAGACGAAAGCACCGGGACTGGCATACAGGGACAATGATTGCATGAGACTCATTATTATTATTTCAACTTTTGCAGAGGCTCCATGCGGAGGCGACTCTTGACAAGGCACACAAATTTGGCGTTAAAGGGCGTCGCGAGAAACGCAAGGTTCCATGAATTCTTTCTATGAGAGGCAGACATCGTCTTTTCTTTTCTTTTTCCCCCTCTTTCCTCCACGGGCATTGACGGTTCATGGTGGAATGTGGGAGGCAGCATACAGGCTTTAGTATATTATGGAAGCTTTTATTAGTTCTGGCAGGTGAGACGACATGGATAGGTGATCGTCAGGGCAATAGTTTGAGCTGTGGATGTTGAGCAGCTTTAGGGACCTCTCATGGAGATAGGATTGATGGTCATCATTGTATGAATAAGAATTCACGTTTCGATTCAACGATATGAGATATACCTGTGACGTAGATGTCTGTCTAATGTTTCCAGAACCGATGCCATATTATGTCTTCTAACACGCTGATTATCTTGGAAAAGTGGTGTAGATTTTGGTTTAGGGTAGTTATTGTCCACGAGTGGGATGAGGCTATTCTTTTGCATGCCATACTTCGAAAGTATCTGATTCTAAATTTTATCAACAACCATTCGCCTATCAGTAATGAGCTATATCTTTGTCTTGGCATCTATCACCCTAACTAGATCACTCCAAGTTAATCCTTCGTGCTCCTGCCCCCACAAGACATCCATAACTTGGAATTGGATCTTCTATGCGGAGCTCACCCACTGGCATCGGGTCCTGTAAATACATGACTTATTCTTTGGTCTTTCTTAGTACGTCAATTGATTTTTGGAGCAGACAACATATCGTCTACTTACACATTACACGCGTGTTAGTGTACAGCATAGCTTCACCATGAATACAGAGACAGCATCACGACGTCTTCGGGTGGGCATTGACGTCGGCGGAACAAACACAGATGGCGTCTTGATTGATCCCCTACAAACCAGTCAAGCGGCTGGGCTTGAACTGTCCCGTATTTATCACCCAGAACGATGGAACTGTCTTGTCTGGTGAACTTGCTTCTCGTCTCCCTATTCGCACCTTTTCAAGCGGCCCAACCAACAGCATGAGAGGCGCTGCTTTCCTAGTCCAGAACGAACTTGACGAGGCCATGATGGTGGTCGATATTGGGGGGACTACGTCTGACGTTGGCATTCTCCTTTCAAATGGCTTTCCCAGGCAACAGGCAGCTTATAGCGATCTCTCAGGCGTGAGAATGAACTTTTCCTGCCCTGATATCAAGAGCATTGGACTTGGCGGAGGATCCATCGTGCGAAGAGACAAAGGAGTTTCAGTAGGGCCTGACAGCGTAGGATACAAGCTGACCCAAGAGGCTGTTGTATTTGGTGGAAAAGTGCTGACTGCGACTGATTGCACGATCATGGCTAACCCAAACTTGAAAATCGGAGATCCAGGCCTTGTGAGAGGCGCTCTTTCGAAGGATGAGCTGAGCAAGGTTAACATGGCTGTTAAACATAAGCTGGAGAAGGTGATTGACACTCTGAAGACGTCACCCCAAGATATCCCGGTGATTCTTGTTGGCGGCGGAGCTGTCATTGCCCCAGATGAGCTCAAGGGAGCGAGCAGAGTTCTCAAGCCGCAATGGTCACAAGTTGCCAACGCCATCGGTGCTGCTATCGCGAGAGTGAGCGCTGTCGTGGATACTGTCAAGTCAACTGAATCGCGGTCATCTAGTGAGCTACTCGAGGAAGTTTGTCAGGAAGCTATTGAGAAGACAGTTAAAGCTGGGGCTCTACGAACAACGACCCAGGTCGTCGAAAAAGAAGTCTTGCCTCTTCAAGTAGGTTGCTGAGACGATATATATGGGCAGGTTGCTAACAGTGATAGTACATTGCCAACAAAACTCGTTTTGTCGTGAGAGCAACCGGAGACTTTGACTTCTCAAAAGAGACTCTTGCCCCTGAAACACAGGGAGAGCCTGAGGAGCATCAGGAAATGGATCACTATGAAAAGAGCGCTAGAGACAAGGACTCAAAGCGTGAGACAAAGGAGGAGGACGACTTTGATATACTCTCGTACCGTCCTGATGTGAGAAAGCGAACGTGGTATCTATCAGAGAGGGATGTATCATGGATCGCAACAGGCTGCTACATCTTGGGCACAGGCGGTGGTGGTAGCCCATACGGACTGATGATACGACTTCGGACACAGCTACGGAATGGGGCAACAGTTAGAGTTGTCAACCCTGAAGATCTCCCAGACGATGCACAAGTTGGTTGCGGCGGCGGAGCGGGCAGTCCTACAGTTGCTATCGAGAAGCTAGCAGGTGATGAACTCCTCGAGGCACAGCAGCAACTGTACAAGATGTGTGACCGGTCAGCTACACACATGATCTCTGTCGAAGTTGGCGGCGCAAACGGTCTAAGCGGTCTGCTTCTGGGGTCGAGCGATCAGATGGACATTCCTACTGTTGATGGCGACTGGATGGGCAGGGCATATCCGACAAAATGGCAGACGACACCTGTGGTCTTTAAGGAGAGGGAGACTATCTGGTCGCCGATTGCAGTGAGCGATGGCAATGGAAACGTCCTCACTATGCCCAGAGCGTCTTCTGACGAGGCTGTCGAGCGCATCATCCGCGCTGCCCTGAGCGAGATGGGCTCTCAGGTGGGCGCCGCAGACGCACCGGTCGCAGGGGCCGAAACTAAACGCTGGGCTGTTGAACACACGCTCTCTCAGTCGTGGAGGATTGGACGTGCAGTTGCTCGAGCACGCAGGGAGAACCGCGTGGACAATGTCGCCGAGACTATCATTGACGAGTGCGGCGGCCCAGGAGCGGGCAAGGTTTTGTGGAAGGGCAAGATTATCGGTGTTGAGAGGACTTTGAGGAATGGGCATGTCTATGGAGAGTGTCTAATTGAGGGAGCAGATGTTCGTGACGAAGAGAACGTCGCTCAAGATGGCTCCTCGGCGCAGTTCAAGGGTGTTATCAAGATCCCGTTCAAGAATGAGAACATCGCCGCTGTCAAGGTGCATCCTGATCATAGGGAGGAGGGACAGGAGGATGTTCTCGCCATTGTGCCTGATCTAGTCTGCGTGATCGATGCGCAGAACGGCGAGGCGGTGGGAACTCCAGAGTATAGATATGGACTGCTTGTTGTTGTGCTAGGGATTGCGGCGAGTGATAGATGGACTGGCTCGGAGAGAGGGATCAAGATTGGAGGACCTGAGGCTTTTGGGTTTGGACATTTGGAGTTTGAGCCTTTGGGGAAGTATGTGAAGCCTAGGAGTGTTATTGACGAGTTTGATGAGTCTTGAGGGTCAAAATATAGAAATGAACTGGATGATGGCAATTTAGTCGAACTTTTTAGATCTGATCTACTAAATAATGTACTGGAGACTCTCAGTAGACAAGACCGGCATCATTGTTTCCCGTCTCTTTTTGTGCTTCAGGTGCTGTGAGGAAATGAGCCTCTATGTATTAATCAAGTATATTCGGTCAAGGTGAGTCAAGGTAAGGCTTGTTCACCTGACGCCAAAACAGGCTAGCGCATAATATCCGCAACCTGCGCCCCACCTCCATCTCCCGTCTTCCATCATGCTTCTTTTCCAATCTTCAAACAATCTAAATCCACCATCAATCTATCATCGTGAACTTCTTGACCAAGCATCTACGCATACTCATAGTCTACCGCCACAAGATACACTAATCATGGGCTCCGTCGTTCTCCCTCATCTCAACACCGGCTGGCACGTCGACCAGGCCATCCTCTCAGGTAAACAAACTCCCCTTCCATCGCGAAACCACAAGCTAACACTCCTCTCAGAGGAAGACCGCCTCGTCGTCATTCGCTTCGGCCGCGACTGGGACCCAGACTGCATGCGCCAGGACGAAGTCCTCTACAAGATCGCCGACAAAGTGCGCAACTTTGCCGTCATCTACCTGTGCGACATCGACCAGGTGCCCGACTTCAACCAGATGTACGAGCTCTACGACCCGTGCTCCCTCATGTTCTTCTTCCGAAACAAGCACATGATGATCGATCTCGGAACCGGTGACAACAACAAGATCAAGTGGGTTCTCGAGGACAAGCAGGAGCTCATCGACATCTTCGAGACCGTCTACCGCGGCGCAAAGAAGGGACGCGGTCTCGTCGTCAGTCCCAAGGATTACTCTACGCGACACCGGTACTAGTTTGGTAGTAGAGGGGTTTTGGGCGCGGATATGAATTTGGATTTGTTTGTGTGTTTTGTCTTTTGAGAGGTGCTAATCACGATATGCCATGGGCGGAGGAGAGTAGCGACATCGGGCTCTTGAGAGCCAAATCGAGAAATGAGATTACGACGCAACGCCTGTGTCTACCACAGCTACTTTATGAACCAAAATGGTGAGATTCCTGGGTGCCTTTTCAAACTGAATCGCTTCTCTGACACAAATTGAATAAGAACACAAGTTTGCCGTGGCTAGGTGATACCTAGCTTATGCTATGGGAACCAGGCTATGGGAGACGGACCAAAGGTGAGGAAACTAATCATACAAGAGAAGTGCCAAACTATTGATGTGATGATGTGAAATGCTAAATACAAGCTCGGGTATATACAGTCTTGGTAATGTGATGTTAAACTACAGCCCAAACGGCCAGGTCTCATGATACTCATGAGGTGACTTGGGCTGATGAACCTCCAGAGTGCCAACATGCTTGGACTCGTCAAACCAGATGAAGCCATCGAACTGCTCTGGCAAGACAGCATATGAGTAATGAGATGCCTTTTCCGTGGCGGGCTTATACAGCACACCGATGAACCTCTCGAGCCGCTTCTCACACAGCGCCTTTCGCAGCCTCTCATCACACTTCCCCCTGCGTAGATCCAACATAAAGTTCTTCACTCCCGTGGCATGCATGAGCTCCTCGTAGCTGTTGGAGACTCCAGGTCGTACTTTCATAACATTCATGTCGCCGTCCCAGTTCTTGGCTGCAGCCACGGTGCCTGTGTTTGTGCCCGTTCCAATACTCAGTACCTTGGCTCCAAACGTCTCTTTGCAGATCTGTCCAATGTTGAGCTCGTCTCGTGACCATCCCATGCTCGTTGCGCGGGCATCGCCAATGTGGCTGTTGTGTGCCCAGACGATGGCCTTTGAGCTGCTGCCGCGGTGCTTGAGGATTCTCACAAGCGTCTCAAACATGTGCGTGTCACGGAGGTTCCACGACTCGTCTCTTCCATGGTACATGGCCTTGTAGTAGTGTTCGGCGTCTGCACAAGTCAGCTGTCTGTTGAGGACCATATCTGGGCTCTGGCTTACCTTTGACGAGTCTGGCATTCTGCTCTCCGCTGTGAAACTCAACACCATCATGCAGCGCTGCAGAGTATTCGATACGCTTGCCTAAGAGATCCCTGAGAATAGAAACAACATCGTCTTCATACCCCTTGAACGACGTTGTCAACGCCTCCAGGCCATACTCGTGAGGATCTTCGGCCCAGTTCATCAACTTGCTGTATCTCTCTCGAGCAACTTGTGCCATGTCCTTGTCGACGGTGTCGAGATAGTCGATAACCGCCTTCATCGACGTTCCCATAGAGTAGAGATCCAACCCATAAAATCCTGGTGCCTCTTTCACGTCGCGACCAGAATTATAAGACCGCATCCATTCCACAAAGTCGTGCACTTCGATATTGCGCCACATCCACGTAGGAAACCTCAAGAAAGCCGGTTCTCTTCCCTCCTTTTTGGCCATTTGAACTGTCTCTGCGGTGCCTTGACCTGGTCCTGGACGATGTCTGACATAGCGGTCTACATGCTCGGCATCAGGCCAATCAGCTTCGACAGCGACAATGTTGAAGCCGTGGTTCTCTATCATGTACTTTGTGATCTCAGCGCGAACCGAGTAGAATTCCGATGTGCCGTGAGAAGCATCACCAACAAGTAAGACCCTGCAGTCGCCGAAGCTGTCAAAATATTTTGTGATTTTATCGGTATCTTGAGAAAGGGACTCGAATGGAGTAACATGAGACTTGAGCTGTTCTATTATCGACGGCGCCATTTTGGTTGACTTGGCTCTGATATGGGTAGTCGTGTGTGAAAAGAGGTTTCGAGTAGTACTTGATCTCAGAATGCTTCTTAGAGAAATGGTTGGAGGCATCTTGGCCTTGTTAAATAAGTTCTTGACGGCAACTTTCTCTTATAGACAGCCATCAACACACGTACCGTGTGACATCACTAGAAGTCATGGGTTATGTTTGAAATACGTGAAGATATGTCAATCTCTCACCAAATTTCCATCTTTCTTTGCCAATGCCTGACCCCGAAGGTTATATTACGATATAAACCACGATTATGTTGTATCAGCAGCAACTCACGCTCGAAATAATGCAGAAATAACGTGGTAGTACTCTTCTAACAAGAGAAAGATTTACTAGCATGCAAATCCAAAGTCGCAAAGCCGAAGTGGGTGGTGATCTTACAGCCAAGGTGGAGGTGGCAATAACTTCATAATGACGGTCCCGTGAGCCACGACAAATCCTAATTCGTAGCAAATCCAGCCAATCAATATGTTTCAAATCCTACGTAGAGTTTGCCTCGCAATGATCAGTTTTCTAGTTGTCTAATACTAATGCCATCGTATCTCAGCCTGCCCTGGGATACTCACGCCACTCACATCGACTTGCTGAGAAGGCTTCAGTAAGCAG
Organism: Fusarium sublunatum; assembly: GCA_013623665.1. NCBI lineage: Eukaryota > Fungi > Ascomycota > Sordariomycetes > Hypocreales > Nectriaceae > Fusarium > Fusarium sublunatum. The sequence continues at coordinate 55,736 of JABFFF010000054.1, forward strand.
TGAGCTATGAAACAGAATCACCACAAAATATTTCGCAAGTTGAGATTGACACTCGACTATCTATTTCCCAGCTATAGAAAAGTGAAGTTTACTGCGTGGAGCCAGCCATGCCTAAGAAATATACCCAACTTAATTTCGAGCTCCAAAACTACATGAGAATTGTACCATGGCTCACACAGCCCTTTCTGACTTACATATTTCCTTGATACCATCAACCAGCTCTTCATGAAATCGAATCTTGCTTCTAAAAACATGTGGCTCGTCAGAGTTCAACGACTCGATTTTGAGTTCTGGGTGAAGAACTCTTCACATGAACCTCATCAGTCAGCGTTGAGATCCAGAATCCGAGCAGGAACTTTCCAACTATAGCTGAAGTTTCATATCTCTGAAGAGCGCCCTAAAGCTGAGGCTTTGGTAGTATCTTGGTTTGCCTTATGTATACTGCCTCGCGGAGGTAAGTTTCTTTCTTTAACAAATAACATAGTTCATCCACTACTAGATTTAATAAATGTCTCCAAGAGCAATACATGAGAAAATGTAATTATTTACTTATATGACTAGACTCAACAACTGATGTGACGATACTTACGCTCATACTAATTACATTCCGGGGACGTATACGTCTCATGCCCAACCACCGCCCATTGAACACCTGAATTGCTTTACATAGATGGATCCAGAAGGTTGTCGTTGTTGAATATTTTGTATGGGGAACTAGGAAGAAGGAATCTATTATTAGGTATTCATGTTTCTTGAAAGACAGCTTTAAATCGGTGTGAATAGCTCGTCATCTAGACTGTGTCAAATCAGCAGGTTAATATTACTTTCCACGTTTACAGCCTCCAAGCTGACTGAGCAGTTTTATGTCACTCGCACCGGGACTCAAGGCTCTGGTAGGACTTCTAAGCATAATCCAAACGAATTCATGATCCTTACTTCGCCAAGCTTCCCCAAAAACATCGACAACACAAGTGATAGGTATCCAGGCTAGTAGAGGAGTGATTCGTTATGTATATATCGAGTATCTGATAACAATGTATATCCTCATATGTCCTGTCTGGGAAGCTCGATGGAGAAAGGGGTTGCGGACATAATCGACCAAATAAGGCCATCCATATGGAGGCCCTATAAGTATAAGTCACTTCATGATTCTCGAATGGGTGCGAGGTAATATGAGTCTATCTCTGGTTCAGAAGTATAGGAGAGATGGATGGCTCGAATTTTTCAGGAGTACTATCGTCAAGTCTGTAAAGCTACGCTTTAATCGAGGACCGTAGAGGAAGAGTCTTCGCCCTGGTTCCAGTAAGTGGCTCAATGAATGCAGTGCAGAACTCTCGGAATGTGCTGCTTACCAACCCAGATGCTATTTCTATCAACATTGGCAAGGGATAGAGAACGCTCAGAGCAAAGCTACCATGAGCCCTGGACAGACCTAGCAGGACTTTGTTACCAGTGTTTCCGTGATACTTGACTTCTGTGCCTGAAGTAGAATCTTGAAGCATGTATAAACATGCTCAATGACAATAGAAGTGGGCGTAGTAAAACCGCAGGTATTATATCGGCGGAGGCTGTTGGCAGTAGCGGTTGCCCCACAGTGATAAAAAGAACCCGGAGTTGACAAAGCTAAATATACCCTCCGTCGTGTAAGCCAGTGGAAGTTTGAGGGCTTTCAATAGGGGCTTGGGACTGTCTGATCCCTCCACAAGTACTGATTTGGCCCTCTGTGGCTGCGAAACGTACCGAGGAGCCGACAGAATCATCTGAAGAGCTTGTTGAGCCTGATAAGCCTATTCAGTTCGCTCGAGCTTGCTTTGATCGAAGGTGTCCTGTACTGTAGGAGGAGTGGTGTTGTCCCAAAGATTTCAGAAAGTCTGACGGAATTAAAGATGCTGAAACGATTTGAATGCTGTAGTCGGTGTAGAAGAAGTGTAGACTATTCCTTAAGAGACGGAATTGCTCGGGGATTCGTGTGAACGTGAAAGGAGACGAGGAGGTTGATTCGCCACTTCTACCTGGTTGTTAGAAGATCAGCAGATAGTCACAAGCTTGACAGCCTTGAATTCTAATAACCTTAGATTAGCAAGGGCTGTGCATAAGTCCTCTAGTCAGTCAATGTGATAGTGTAGCTCAAGGATTGGGCAGGTGAGAGTGAGTCCGTTGTGTCGTGGGGTAAGGAGGACATTCCACCAAGAGAGTAGTCGAATCATTTTTCTTCTTCTTCTTTTCTCTTTTTGGCAGACTGGCACTCTGTCGTATTGCCTTACCTCAAGGCATAAGGCCGAGAGGTAGTGATCGTCTCTTCCGGTAATCTTGTAACCCACTTCTCATGAGTAGTGGATGTTAGAGTCGTTTTCGAGTGGTTTCCCTGGACGAGGCCACATGCTACTGCTGCTGAAATCTTGAACAGTGGCTGGAAATTTACATTGAATGGGTCCCTCGTAAACGCTCGCCAGCTCCTAGAGCTCTCTCTCAATGTCTTCTGGGCAAGCAACACAATTAGTCAAATCGGCCAGCAGTACGGTTACATCGATAATCCTCGTATAGTCAGTCATCTAAAAGAGAGAACTTACCTAGCCGGTGAATTCCATATACGTAGTGATATGATTGCTAGCCAACTGAATGAGGTTTTTTCTGATACTCCCGCCTTATCCTTTGGAGGCAATGCGTTCTGTGTATCTCTCTCGGCTCGACACGCATGATGCGATATTTTTCAAGTCTTTCAGATGGGTCGAAGGGTACAAAAACCTCGAGTTAAGCTCGTCTAGAGAGATTTGGTAGATAGTCGGTGCTGGATTTCGTAGGGCTCACCAAATCATGGCCAAGAAAATCAAAATAACCCGACACTCAAACACTCGTTGTAAATTCGATGACGACTCGGACTGTGGATGCTTTTGATGGAAGATAAAGATAAAGGTTTTGCCGGATTCTGCGTCTTTTGGAAGTTTGGAGGGCGTGAAGGGGGAGGGAAGTTGAAGAAGGGAAATACAGGGGGTGACCCGACGCAACAGCAGGCGCTTGGCCCCTGGATACTCAGGCTGCCACTTCTCCTGACCTCTGGTCCATCCGCTGGGCACTGAATAACGGGACAGCCGTTTGACATGGATGAACATGTAGAAATACTTAGAATTTCTTTACTAATGTTTGCTACTCGTTGGATCGTCTCTTGTGTAAATTGGGGCTAGTTTTGATGTAGTGTTAACTGGTGATATTCTTCTAAATTTAAAATTTGTATAGTTTACCTATTACCTAATTGACATATTGATCCTCATTAGCTGTGTCACTTGTCATCGGCAGCTGCTGCTCTCATGCCGTAATGCAAAGGGTACAGGCCAACTTCACCTTGATAAGGAGAGCGGAGCACTGGTAGAGGTCTTTGCCTTTCGATTGGCCAAGAGTAGAAAAACAAGCAAACGAAGAGTCCGTGAGCACGCGTGACGTACGTGTAGAGAAAGTCAATATACAAGATACTATGACTGTATATGTCTGGTCTTGATATGTACCTGTTCATGCAACCAACCGTGCCGCGATGGTCAAATCACCCAAACCCATGTCTAGGTCCAGATCGCCGCTACTGTACAGGGGTTCCCCAGATTCCAGATTTCAGGGTCCAGCCTAGACCAGACCAGACAAGGCAAGACAAAAGATTTGACAGATGACACCAAGTGGGCCTGACAACTCGGCCATGGACGTTACTTCAGGGGATTAACTGTTAAATTTTGGTGTTGCTCATGTACTGGTACCTGTAGCCACTCCTTGAGGCTATCTCTGGCGTGTTTTACTGGTCTTGTTGGCCATCTGCTGCTAATTTTTGGACCTGTTCCCACGTGGCAGAGTTCAGCTACGTACCTACCAACATCCTTGACCCTTGCACCACCGTGACCCATCCCGCTTTGAACTTTGTCTTTGTACAAATCCGAACAACACCAAATGTTCTGCTCGAGTTCGTCTATAGCTAACGGCTGTGGGTGAATACAAGGCCATCGACCAGAAATTTTCACCTCCTTGCGAAGAAAGAACCTTTCAACCATCACGACCAGCGATTATTTTGCAGTCATTCAAAGCTTCTAGCTTTGAGAACTTTATCCAGAGCAAGCCATCCAGAGCGATGGCATCTATAGTGAGGATACGTGTGCCATGAGACCCTCTGACGGTCAAAAGCTGACACGAAGCATTCGCAGCCTGTTCTACTTTCGAATGAAATCACCCCCGAGACTCTAGACGACCCATCCCCCTTTCTACCATGCTCCAATCCTTGGCACAGCCCTCAAGACTACAAAAAGGTCTGCAATATAACGCCTGCGCGACGTTGGTGGCTTCAACGGCTCTAAAAGCTTAAACGTTCCCGTCACGACCTCACACTTACGAGCCCGAAGATCTTTTCAGTTGCTTAGATCATCCTTTAAACAAAACACTCCAACAATGTCCACATGTGAGAAGCCCGCTTTATAGTGAATCTTGCGTGGATGCATGGAAGAAATCTTACCCGATTCAGGGGCTTCTGTCCATATTGTGAATGCCAAAGATTTTTGACGTTAATCGAATGCTTCCAATAAGACTATCTCGCTGCAAAATCGTCGTTCTAACTCCTGAGAGAGTAGAAGTTGCTCTCCAGCCTCTGAAACCGTCAGCAATGCGAAAGCGCACGCTCTCAGCTGTCTAGACATAATACCCCTGAAAATGTATCAGAGCGCGCGATTCAAAAAGTCATCATGAGTAGAGTTCTTTGTCCCCTAGCATAATAGTGGCCATGGGGAACTGTTTGAAGCCAAAATAATATGTGTCGCGTGTCTTGTTGTAGATTTCTGTTCTAGTGACCACTGCTCTGATCCTCGACCTAGGAGCATTGTTTAGCAATTTTCAAGAAAGGGGAACAGCGTGTTTTGTACGAATAGCTTCAAAACTCGAAAAATATGCATGCATATGGTTTTATTTGTACAGGCTGCAGAATAACACTCCACAACCGCCAGTGATGAGAGATGAGATGCGTCATCAGGGGCCGCGTCACGGCCCTTTTTTTTTCAACAATAGAGACCAAGATGTACAATGAGATTTTGACACATAAATATACTCAAGATAGTTACTAGAATAGTGCAGGAGTGTAGACATCAAGTACAAGTGGACAATAGGGTCAGTCAGTGCACGCATTATGATTCCACGATTTCTGGACTAGACCACCATACGAAAGGATAACCACCAAGAACAATTTAGGGCAGGGCTTCGTATGGATAGTTACAATAGTAATTTACCCAATGTACAAGGCATCACAATACCTAGTCAGTGGAATCATACAAAAGGAGACCGCGTGCATAGGGAGTTTTCAGGGAGCGTACAGGGCGTTCACCTTGTAACTGGGGCCTATTTCACTGGTAGAATACCCAAGGATGATTCTAGTAGTGCTGCTGCTGCTGCTGCTCCGTTTGCACTCGGTGCTGTAGCAACACGGATATTCTTTGGTGGTGCAGCTATTTCTCCCACTCGCGCGCTGCATCTCCCGCTTCCTTTTTCTCCTCCACCACCAAAACAACCCCATCACCTTCGAGGCCTTTCGCCTTGGATTTCCCCTTCACTCATCATCATCTTGACCTCGGTGGTGGTCACTTCACTATTATCTTTGCTCGTCTCTTCTCTTCTTCCATCCTGTTCGCATCATCACGCTGAACTCATCACATCTTCACTCAGGCACTTCAGTGTCCCTTTTCCCCCTTCACCCCTTCAACTCTCGCCTCTACTCTCCCACTCCCGAGACTCTCTCATGTTTTCACTCTGAATCTGCATCACAAGAGCTCATCATGGCGGACGTTAATCCCACCATTTCCCTCAAGAATCTCTCGGCCGAGGTTCTGGAACACGTCGCGGGATATCTTGGCGACAAAGACCTTCACCACCTGACTCTTACTTCCCGCCACTATTTCTACAAGCTCGAATGCTTTCTCTACAAGCGAGATGCCCGCAGATCTGCACCTGTTGGCGTTTATCATGCTGTTTTCTGTGGTGAGGATGCGCTTGGAGTCAAGATGCTCGACAAGTATGCGAAGCATCACCTTCAAGAAAACATCAACGCCCTATATAAGCTGGGTGACAAAATCCGTTTCAGCGCTCTTCACGTTGCTGCAGGCTTCGGACATCGTGCAATGATCCGCAAGCTCAAAGATCTCGGAGCCAAATATGTCTTGGGCAAACACCTCGACAAGGTCTTGGGAGTCGATTTTTATGAGCACTATCAAAGCCTGCTGAAGAAGAACCGCTCAGCGAAACACCATCTCGAGATATGCAGGTGGTATCCCAATATGGTGCCTGTCCTCAAGGGCGATCACGCAACCTTGAACGTCCTGAACCAACTGTACCTCAATGGTGAAGTTGCCCATTCTTCTCTGAAGCAGTGCCCCTACATCCTGAACTACTTCCACATGTGCGCCATGCTTGACGACATGGAGCTGCTCAGCGTTGCCGTGACGGTATTCCCCTCCCTCAGAGAGAGTGTAAGCGGCCCTCTCAAAGCTTCAGTACTGCACTTTGCTGTTGATGCAGCCCACCCGCAAGCTCTGCAGGCACTCATCTCAGCCGGTATTGGCTTTGGCCCTGGCTTCTACAATCGGGCTGGAAGAAACCCTCTGCATCATGCAATTCGAACCTTTATTGAAATTGCACCCTGGCACAAAACAGCCCATAGTCGCATGCTTGATATCATGCTCAACAGCAACAGATTCGACCTTGCAGCCAAAGAACGTGCCGATGAGAATGCACCACCATTGGTCGTGGCCTTGAGCCATCTCGTCGTCGAGAACTGGGTAGCCGATCATGCCATCATCAAAATCATCGTGGAAAAGATACTTAGACGCGAAAGGGAGATGAGATTGCAGCGCGGGCTTGACACCCGGTCTGAGTTGGTCAACCAGTTTGACTGCGAACGTAACACGCCCTTGAGTTACATCATGGAAGAGATCATGTTTCGAAACGGCCACAGAAACCTCGAAAAGCTGTTTCGCCGGCTGGTCACAGTCTATGGCGCCGACATCAACCTTGATACCACCATCCGACCTGAAGATCCCGGTGCCTCTATCAGACAGCTGTTGGAAGAAATGGAAATCAAAGGTCTCTCCAACTTTCGCGCCATCCTCAACGAACTGGGTGCTAAATATCACCCCTGGGAGATCAAAGGCCAGGCCTGGCGGCTTAACCCAGTTCAACCTTGAAGAGACTCCAAGCTATCCCATCTCTACTGGGAATACTTCTGCTGGTGCTACGTCAGGTAAGTTGTTTCTATCGAGGCTGCTTCTTTTGAGCCAATATCTGACGAATCAATATTTTCACAGACGACACCATTTGGCCAAACAAAGCATCTCAACATTAGATGCCAAGAGCAACAGCTTTCTTCATTCCGTGAAAGCAAACACGTGTGGTCTCAACGATCATCATCGACTTCTGCGCGTCTATATCTGTCCATTTTCGCAACAACACGAGGCAGATCAAGGATTTTTCTTTTTGGAACGACTGAATGGATCTAAGAGGTTTATCTCAGATATGCGAGGCTATATGCCGAGAAGGAATCGGCAATCTCAGGGCAAATCTGCGAGACACGGTCGCAGTAAAGGCCCTACGGATGGATGTATGACAATTATAAACTATGTACGGTATACTCGCTGCAATAAGCAGGTCTAAAAACACTAGAAACCCCACCTAATGCGTTCCATGCTACCTTGATGTGAATGATTATGAACTTGTACACATTACAGGTGGATAGACCAGATCATAGTTCTTTCTTGTTTTGTCGTTTTGTGAGTGGTGACTCGGGATAGAATCATGATATGGATAGTGACTCTAGATAGTCCCAACCACCACAAACTCCAGCTTCCTAATCAAGAGTCTGTAATGCGATAGATAGTGGAAGTCTAATCTGAAATACCATAAAAGGTCATGAGATCCATTACCTGGATCAGTAATGCCTCAAGATAAACCACCCTCATCACACCCACACGCACCCTTAGTTAGCTTACATGCATAATGAAATAAAGACCCATTGGCTATCTCTTGATAAAAGCTCCCATGCGAGGAGCAGAATCTATAGCCTAAAGGCACAGGTTTCACGCACATGATGGTCGTGATGGTAGTTCTCATAGGTTGAATTAAGACTCATAAAGACACAACCCTACCAAACACATACATATCTGCAACGACAAGGATCAACGTCTCAAGTCTCGGACGCCAACTACCCCAAAAGGCAGGTTTCCATCAACGCATCCCCACACGCCTAGTCTCGATTCGAGTATATCCGCGAGACGATCACCGGCACTACCTTATCTGCGTGGGAGCATCTCAGCCTTTGACTGGACCCTTTGGAAATCTCGGCACTAGGAGTTTTTGACAGCGTACGCTGGACACCTTTTTGCATTCTGGCGCTCTGGCTGATAGTAGGAAGGGCGGCTTGCCTATCACAACGCCTCGTGCCTGGGCGATCAGCGGTCTTGGTTGCCGAGATGGGAGGGTCGGTGAGGGTATCGTGAGAAGAGGCATTGTACGCGCCGGATCAATGTCCAAGAAGGAAGGAGGAATGTTGTTTGAGTTTGTGTAAGTTATTGGGTCTTTGAGGACTGCACGATGATTAGAGGAATATTATAGAGGACGGTTCTGGGGTTGTTGAGTATAAAGACATAAGTGTAACGTGTTGTGATACCATTGCTCCCTTCACCAGTCACTCCTCAGTCCCTCCAGTCTCTTCCACTCCTCCCACTTCAGATTAAAAGTCAAGATGAAGTTCTCTCTCGCTCTTCTTCTCCCCATCACCGGTGTTCTCGCCGCACCCACACCCGTGAGTTCTCACTCTCAAACCACATCTCAACCTCTCTAATCATACAACAGCCCGGCATCCCCAGCGCCTCTGCTGCTCGAACTCAGCTGAACGGTCTGACCGTCAAGGCCCAAACCAACACGGATACTTATAACAGAGATCTGTTTCCTCACTGGTCGACCTATGAGGGTGCCTGCAACACTCGGTACTAAACCCAAGGCCAGTCTGTACAACACGACATGCTGACTCTGTTCATAGCGAGTTCGTCTTGCAGAGAGATGGAACAAACGTCCAGACAAATTCTGCCTGTGCTGCTACATCTGGAACATGGGTATCTCCGTACGACGGAGCAACCTGGACCGCAGCCAGTGATGTCGATATTGACCACATGGTTCCCCTCAAGAACGCCTGGGTGGTAAGTCACTCTCCTATAAGACAAATATCCCTCAACACCAACTAACATCATCACCAGTCTGGCGCCGCAGCCTGGACTACCGCCAAGCGTCAGCAGTTTGCCAACGACGTAGCCAGGCCCCAGCTGTGGGCGGGTAAGTTATCTCCAGAGAGCAAGATAACGTAGGAGGCTTACACGAGATACAGTTACCGACAATGTCAACCAGTCAAAGGGCGACAAGTCCCCTGACGCATGGAAGCCTCCTCTGACGAGCTTCTACTGCACCTACGCCAAGAGCTGGGTCCAGGTCAAGAGCTACTGGGCGTTGAGTATCACGAGCGCTGAGAAGACTGCCCTGAGCTCTATGCTTGACTACTGTTAGATGGACTGGGGCTAGGGGTGAGTGGGCAAGGGCAGATATATAGCTGTTATGTCTAGTATCAACAGAGCTCTGGGGTGCACCTCGTCAACTGCTTGTTATTTCAAAAGTTTAGTTTAAACAAAATTGCCAAACGTCGAGTTTGTTTAATTTAAGACAATTTCAGCAGAGGTTTAACTAGCTTATTCAGATCAGTACTTTATGGTGTTGTGAATACCTTTGACCTACATACCACGAGCGAACACCTAATTCAAGGACATAGTAGATACGCAGTCATGATTGGCAACTTGCATCTTCAACAGCATACTCATATGTCGTTGAAAATGTCATTGAAAATGTCATAACAAAAAAGAATATTATTTTTATACATTCCCCAAATACTGTGGCTTTGCTCGAAACGCCTCGTCTTCTTCCCATCAGCGACGTTCCTTCGTATAATCAGCCCCTTACCCGAGCAAACGACACGCTCTTCTTTTTTTATACACCGTAGAATTCAATATTATCATGAACCGCAACGTCTGGGGTATCAGGGCTGGGCAATCGTTGAAAAAAAAAGGAAAAAAAAAAGCTCTCAAGTCCGAAATAAAAAACGCCAACACCTGTTATGCAGCTGCTGTGTACGTAAAAACCCGATGCGTATGTATGTTTCTTTGTTTGTACATGGACCTCTTCAGGGCCTTAATGTCACATCTCCTTCATCGTCGCTGACGTCCATGTCTCCATCGCTGAGCTCACCTCGCGCCGCTCGTTGCGCCAGGTCTCGTTCCGAGTAGATTTCTTGCTTTCTAGTTGCGGCCTGTCGAAGACAATCAACGTAGGTCGTGAACTTGACGATTTCGCGGAGTAGATATGCGCTCTTGCGCTCCCAGTTGGCCATGGCCTTCACCGCGTTGCTACCTCTAGGGGTAAACGCCAGAAGCATCGGGCTACGGAGCTGGTTGTGTGTCTGTAGCTCTGCCTCGATACCCTTGACATAGGCATCCAGAGTCTGAAGCTGCTCTGCTTCTTGTTGGTTGCTAGGGCGCATGCTTTGGGTTGGTGGTGCCCATTCAGCAATGTGAATGCGATCGCCTGGCAGTTTACCACGTCCGCTGTTGTTGGTAAAGGCACCGGCAACGTGATCAAAGCTGGAATTTCGGAAACTGCCGCTGTTGACACTCGATCTTCGGCCATGCGCGGCGCTGCTATTCGGACGAGAGGTTTTGCCTGTTGTCGTCGTTTCGTTGATGGCAGAGACCAAGGCATTATTGACGATGGCCTCGCTCCATCCATACTCAATATTGCTAATGCCGCCAGTCAGAGGGTGGGTGCTCAGTCGAGCACTCCAATAGTTGGCTGTAGTCACAAATTCCTTGCAAATCTCGGGAGTGCCGACTTGGAATAGGTGAACAGCACCGTTGGGGAGACTCAGAGCCCAAACATGCGGGCGTGCGCGTGAGTAACCTGGCGGCGGAAGAGCAGACGCGAGAGTCTGTCTAAGGTTAAAAGTGCCCAAGTTGGTTGCATTGTCTTGCCAGTTACCGCCGCCAACAATAGCAGGACCAGCGTTTCTGCCACGGTTCTTCTGGCGCATAGACTTGTTGGGCTGGAACGAGAACAGATTCAACTGCCCCTTTTGGATAACAGCAAATACCTCGGACCAATTCCTGGCCTTAGCCTTCTTATCGACACCATCCAAGTGATGTTTGTGCGTGACCATTCCTTCCTTGACCCATGGTGGTCCAGCAAGCTCAAGAGACTCGTCTTCGAGAAGTTGTGCCGTTGGGATCTCTGAACTCATAATAGAGTGAGTACCATCGTTATAAGCGTCTTCATCCCGGATAATGGCTTGGCTCAGAGCGTTTGCAAAACCAATCGATTGCTGATAGTCGCCGCGGGGCATCGCCGAGCCAAAGGAGTCCTGCGAAACAGATGTCTGAGTTCTTCCCAGTGATTGTCGACTCCAGCCAGCCGAGGAAGCAGCAGGGCTCCAGAGAGAATTTCCATCGTCGAAGCTAGTACGACTGGAAGAGAAGCCGTTGCGATTCATACCAGGACGAGACCGGCTCTTGGAAGCCCATCTTGCTGTGTTAGTTCGGCCATTCTCATTGATACGACCGCGAACTGACAGCTGGCTTTCCGATGGAGCCTTGCTTAGAACACTAGGCGTCCTCTTGAGCATTCCCATCACAGATAAGCCTCCACTATTTGAGGGTTGCAAACTCGGGTTCTTCTCAGCCTCAGCACCAAACAAGGGCAGACGTTCTTCTTTGATAGACGTATAGATTCCCTTGAGAACAGTCTCAATCTGCTCCTCCCAAGCCTTCTTTGTACCGTGGAACTGCGACTTAACCAACGGGCCGCAGTCTTCAACACCCTCTGCAAGTAGAGTGCCAGAATCTGCACGTGGTGGGGGCCTGAAAGAGTTTCTGAAAGACCTTCGATCATGTTCAGGGGGGTGTTCCTGGTTCTCACCCGCGAGAGCGTTCTTGTCTGGAAGAATACTGGGACGGTGGAAAGCATCTGGTGCCGCTTCTTCGACGGCCTGCAAGATGGTTGTCATTGTATTCTTGACGAATTGACTGCGAGTCATCTTCTGCTCAATATCAGCCAAGTGGAGGTCAGTATTAAGTAACATGATCGAGTAGCAAATGGTGTGGATCACATCTATTACAAGTTAGTTGTGAAGACTGAAAAATAACATTTAGACTTACCAGTTGCTTTGAACCCATGGTTGGGATTGCAGTCACACCATCTCTTAGAAAAGGCCACTAGAATACGATCGACCTGCTGAGTTTCTGCGCGGAAAACCAATCGTCCACATACTTGCCGTAGAGCATGAACAATGCTCTGGCTAGTAAAGTCATATAGCTCCATGTAAGCTTGCAGTGTACGTTGCCTGATTGGACCTTCTTCACCCATCCACGAGGCGGCCTTCTCCTTCTGAATAAAGTCCTCGTTACCATCGTAGATCTTCTGTGCCTTTTGGCGGTCATCTTCAGTTGGATCACCAATGACAAACTCGGGTTCATCAATGCCTTTGTTCTTGATAGAATCAAAGTTGCCTTGTACCTTGGGACTAGGGTCTGCCGAACTTTCGATCCGTACGCTAGGAGGAGCACTGAGGGCAGACTTGTAGTCCGTGCCAGTTGATGCCGATCCAGGACTTGAGGCCCTAGCTCCTTCAATAGGTAGAGCCAGGTTAGAACGTTCTGGCTCGTCTTCTGAATCACTATGCTCTGGTCGTCTGGAAGAGTTTTTGGGTCTGATGGTATTTTGTTTGCCAGATCGAGGTATATCCATCGCTAAGGAGCCTTCTGGCTGTTTGGACTTTGTCTTGGACATGCCAGCAAGCTGTCGACCTGAGAGTCCACGATCATCTTCGTTATCGCTAGCTCCGTCAAGGTTAAGGAAAGAATTGTTTCGTGTTTCGGATATCTTGGTAGGTCTCTCGGGCGGCGGACGAGAAGGCGTGTTATCTCGCTTGGAAAGCTGCTCATCAGAATCGGACCGGACAGTCCTGATCCTAGCGTTGGGGCTTGGCGAGTAATCAGGTGAGAATTCTCTCTTATATTCCTCTCGCTCCATCGCCCTGTCGTCTCGTTCTGGGGTCATGTTGGTGGTATCGGCAAGAGGAGATGGTCCTTGAGAGGCCGCCGGGCCTTGGCCATTTTGTCCAGATCGTAGGTATGGGTTCATAACCTTTCGTAAACTGCTGACTGGGCTTGGCTGAAATTGGGCAGCGTTCACTTCTTTGTCCTGGGGAGCCAAGTTGGGCGTAGATGCAGGCACAACAGGTGCAGTAGGCATCATAGGTAGCGGAGGAGGATCTTCGGTAACGGACTTCTTTCGCCGACGGAAGAATGATGATGGCTTCTTTTGCAGGGTGGGATGATGAGAGTGGGACGAGGAAGTATCTCGAGATGGCGGCGTGGAGGCATTACCAGCCATCTTGGTATCGGTAGAGGGATTCGATTGTGGGGTTACAGTGTTGGCCGAGTCATTGCTGTTGTGGGAATTGTTTCGGGATGATCCAAACACTCTCCTGAAAAACCCTGGACGTTCCTTGACGGGTGCTGGTGCAGGTGTTGCAGGCATTGGGCTGTTGTGCACGGGCGCCTCCTTGGACTTCCCATAGCCAACATGTGGTGCGGGCGCGGAATCGAGATCCAGGGCTGGTACCGCAGGTGTTGGTTCCCGTGAAGGAGCCGACTTGCGTCCCGAGACGCTCTTTAAAGAGCGACTGCTGCGTTTATGATCGAGAGGAGGAGGCTCGAGAGGCGCGGGCGGCATCGGTGGTGGGATAGATGACATGGTCGGCATCGCAGGGATCGACGGCTCCCGTCTGGGGCCGCCCGGCACGGTAGGGGTTGGGGCTGCGTCGTATTCGTCGTCGTAACTACTGGGGAATTCGACTCGGAAGGGAGATGGTTCGACAACAGGAGCCTGTGCTGCTTGTTGCTGAGGTCCATAGTCAAAACTTGCGGATCGTGCGAACCCGCGTCCATATCGTTGGCTCCCTAGCACCTGAGCGTATCCAGCATCGACACTAGCTGTACTGCTGCTCTTGCTACCGGGTTTGCCGCCTCTTGAATGCATGGCTCTCGTTGTACCTGTTCGGTGACCCTCGCGGACGCTGTTGAGGCGTGGGAAACTCGATTGAAAGTTTGAGCTGCTGTTACTCCGTCGGCCGCGACTCGATATACGACTAGAATCGTCTGCGCCTTCGAGATCAGAGCTGTAGGAATACTGATGTCCGTTGGATCGGGATGGCGCTGTGACAGAATTGGATGCGACCCAGCTTCGGGTTTGCTCGGCGGCGCCAAATTGGGGCGAGGATTCGTCAAAGGTATGTGAGCGCGATCCAGATGATGGGCCGTACCTGTCGCTCAACTGTGCCATGGAGAATTGGTCGAGGGACATGAGCATGTTAGCCACGAGAGAATCTCTTGTGACGTTGCGAGGGGACAGCGAGAGATCGTGAGAGTCCCGATGTGTAGAAGATTGAGGTAGACGGTCGGACATGTCGTCCTCGATAGGAGTAGGGTTCTCTAGAAAGGACTCATGCGTGTCAATGCTGGAGGCGGGTGGTCTAGTAGGCGCCCGGCTGTTGGAAGTGGGCAATGACTTAGACATGCAGTACTCTGAGTCCTGAGGCGGCGTCGGCGTCTGCGGGTGCGGAATGACGTCCCTGTCCCTGGACAACGGCGATGCAAGGGAGGAACTGTTTGTGTTGATGTTCAGGTTGAGTTCGGTATGGGGCCGACGTCGAGGCTTGCGACGGGCATTGGCATTGTCGGTCGATGGGGACGAGGACGAGATCGAGGGTGAGGGCATCTTGTAGATGGGGGGGCCTGGGTTTTGGAGGCTTTTTGTCTGGCTCTCAGGACTCTCTCCCTCTCTCGCGCTGCGCTACTCTGCGCTGCTCGCTGCTGATCCAACTCAAACCAATCTGAGTAGTGCTAACAGACTAGACCGAGTTAGAAGCCGACGTCCATGGGTCGGAAAAGCCACGCGCGAGCGAGTCGACCAGTTGGCTGTTGGCTTTGACGGGGCCAAGGATTTGTGACGTGACAAAGTTGGTTGATGCTAAGTATTTCGTCTCTCGACGGCGCCGTGAGGAATTTCAGTAGCACCGGAGCCCTGTGCGTAGCGGTAGTGGTAGTGGTCTAGGTAGGTAGTTGGCATGTACCTGCGTCGACAACACCAACGAGTCGTCGCGCGTCGCCCAGCAATCAAGGGTCCTTTATTCGTGCTAGATTTGGGTGGAATTTTGCCCTTGTTGGCTGTCGGTTCCAGGGGAGAAAGCGTCTGTAAAGAGGGGTGACAGGGATGTTTAATGCAGGGGCAGACGCTGGTGGTTAATTAATAGCAACCTAACGAACTGAGCGGAAAGTAGCCGTATCTGTAAGAGATGAACCGTATGTAGGTATGGTGTGCAGCAAGATAAGTTTGCCTGGTACAAGTCGACAGAAGAAAAGATGGAGAGATAGAGAGATAGCCGGGAATGCAGATGAAACGTTCGGGTGGAGGAGGGTATGCGCATGAACGTTTCCATCAAAGGTCACACCAGTATCCGTACAAGTCAGTAGGTACCTACCCGTTTAGTATTGCAATAGGAGGACAGTAACATTGAGAGAGAGATTCATCTGTCTGTGAGCGTAATGATGAGGCGCTGTTCGAGTGTGTGCCCGTGTGTTTGCGGTGTATCTGTAGTTGTATCCGTACAGTTGAAGCACCTGGACATGCATTCTGTACCTGAACCCATTAGTGGATATCATCACCACAATCACCTGAAAATGAATCTGCTAGAGCAAAGAGCTGCAGAATGGGCATTGACAACAAGCTACAGCATATGAAAACGCATGTCCAAAGTATCCATTAATCCTTGTTTCCCTTTACTCGCTCAAATAACATCCTCCTACGAAAATCACCCCAAAACGCCTATCCGAGGCGGCCAAAGAACTACTTGAACATGTACTTGCGGTACGATGCGCGCCAACTCCCGCCCGCCAAGGCTAGATCAACGAATCTAAACCTTGTAGGGTTCCTGATCATACACAAAGACTGAAGCGAAAAGTCAAATCTCGAGCCTTACCGTTACCGAGTCATTGAATAAACTCTAAGTCAATAGCACCAACGGATCATCTCAAAAAGGCAGCTCAGCACCAGAACCAACAACATCTCCCTCCCTTCTCGAACAATATTCTGGAGCTGTTCGAGGGTCTGACCCAGCGGGCTGGGCGTTGAGGCGAGGACAAGGATCCTTGGATAGCAGGGGAACCCCTTTTTTTCTTGTCCTCGGCTAATCTGTACTGGCGAGCATCTTCATCTTGGCCTGGTGGGATTACCTAAGGATTACTGTCTGGGCGAAAATATCTTGAAAAGGGGAAGCAAGGGATTGCTGGGTTCTATTCCAAAACAAGATTGATGGAGCATGGTTAGCCCCTTGTGAGGCCATGTGGCTTACAGAGTCTTTGTTGCATCTAAATGCTGGTGCTCACGGGTAGTTCAGCCACTTGTGAATTTGCTCTCAGATCTTTAAAGTTAAGCTATCATGACGAGCATTCGATCCCGGACTATGTAGTATCGTGAAATCATACTAGGTACGCGGTGTGTTTTGTCTTGCAGTTGTGGTGAGGCTAAGGAATTACCCAAGCGCGAATATGTATCATCATGATTTAACTATTGTTCATTTCTCCAGTAGACTGGCAACTAGGCCTCAGTTCTCCCTCGGGGTGGACAGGACATGTTGCATCGTTTCGTTGTTGTAACTGCAAGGTACATGAGACATTGAAAGTTGTAGTTGCATGTGTCTAGTCTGGATATTCCATTTCTCCGCCAAGTCAAGATGTAAACTGTCTTGACTGTCTCAATATCATATTCGGCCTCAAGGACCGAGTCAGCCTACGACTATGTAATTCAATGTTTGATTGTATTGTGAATCTTCATGGTAAGTTGTTTTACTACTAACTTGGACATGGAACATTCAAGTGGTTGTATCAAAACGAAGCTGCTTGATGCTCATATAATGACCAAGCCTGAATAACTCATGCCTGGGACAAGATGTAGAGCCTCAACTAGGATACTCTCTTTGTCCAACTCGATATTCTCATGATAACTTCTACTTGAATCATTGACAAGACATCATACCCATATTGTAGATGCTGGCCACTCACTACTAACCTACTATATCCATTACAATGGCTGGAATACAGTGCCTGTCTATGGATCTTCCTCCCCCCGCAATAACCAGGTAGCAGGTGCTGTCAACCCCGCACAAGCCAGGGGTGCTTGACCTCAATTGGTGCTGGCGTCAAGCAGCTGTAGCACCTGACCTCGCTCTCAATTAGTAGCTATGGGGTCACTTCGTGAAGAAACTACCTGAGCTTGGCATCATTATTTTTTCCCTTCACCGTGATCGCGTCAGGTGTGTTTGGTCTTGACCTTGCTCACCGCGGCCTTGTCTCATTGACTATCGATTATACGTCCCCATTCTCTTGACTGCCAGATACCGATATCAAGATCCTTCCATCACTGAGGGAACCATCCATCCCCCTTGCCTACTACCTTGTCCTCCTCCACTTATACACTACCAGCTCATGATTTGTCGAAATGGCTTCCTTCATGACAGATAATTCTTCATCGCCTTCCAATAGCTGGCCTCTAGACCAGTTTGTTCAGGATCCTGGATATCTCGCCTACCAGGAAGAGCTGCGATGCCTCATCTTTAATACCGCTCAGACAGCTGCACCATCACGCGAGAATTCGTCTTCCCCAGGAGACTATGGTCCAACTGAGGAGGAACTGGTAGCTCAGGCTCAGACCAAGGCTGCCCTTTCATCTGGAAGACGACTTGAATATCTCAAAAACTACGTTTCTCAGATAGCACCTTGGGTAATGATATCACTCATGTATTTGCTTCAACTGCTGACTAGATCGTGCAGCTCGATATGTTTGATAGCAACGGAGCTTTTACCGTCCAAGTCCCAGTACTTGCTCGACGCTGTCCAGCTCTGCTTTATGCGATCCTCGCCCTGTCTGCTCGCCAGATGGAGCGAAAGGAGGCCAGACAGCATTCTTTCGACAGTCTAGAACTCTACCAGGAAGCCATTCGCCTCCTGAACCCCCTTCTTCAGACCCGAGATCTCACCATCATCCCTATCTGCGTTATCCTCTGCTGTCTGGAGATGATGTCGGCAAGCCCCCAAGACTGGCGTCGCCACCTCGAGGGCTGTGCTGCCCTATTCGATGCCTTCGGCGTTAATGGCTTCAGTGGCGGCCTTCTTCAAGCCGTTTTCTGGTGCTACGCAAGAATGGGTTGGTATTACTTGTCATATGTCTCCACCCTCATACTAACATTGCTTTTCAGATCTCTGCGGTGCTCTCATCTCTGATGGGACACAGGGGACTTTGGTGCCACTCGACAAATGGCTCCCCCCTGACACAGATCCAAACTCTGCCGCCGACATCTTCCGCGACCACCGTTCGCCAGATATGCACGCCAACTACTCAGTCTACCTTTGTTCCAAAGTCTGTGAGCTTGTAGCTGACAGGACGCACTACGTTGAACTGGGAGAAAACAACGGATGTGACTCTGCCGCTTTCGAGAGGCGATGGCTACGACTTTGGCATGATCTTCAATCTTGGATCGAAGATCGACCAAAAGAGGTGGTCCCTGTTCAGTTCATCGAAAGCCGCCCGTTTCCTCAGATTCTGTTCGTTCATTGGGCAGGAATCTCGTCTAATCAGCTATACCATACAGCATGCACACTTTTGCTGGGATCCAAACCTCGAGAGGTCAAACTCGACGTGGGACCTACAGGATCTTCGATATGGCATGCCAAGTGCATATGTGGCATATCACTGACAAATCCCCATCAAGGCTGCTTGAACAATGCCATTCAGCCATTGTGGATTGCTGGTAGACTTCTCAGTCACAAGTCAGAACATTTGCTTCTCTCCAAGTTGATCCAGAGCATAGAGGCAATGACTGGGTGGGCAACCAACTGGCGCATTGCTGATCTTGAGCACGCATGGGGGTACAAGGTTAGATGAGTTTCATTCGGTATCTCGTCTAATCTTGAGAAATAATTGCTTTCGAGCACCTACCCCTTAATCCGGCTGCCACTCATGCACCAGCTGTGCCGAGAGTGCGTTCACATTCCATCCTGTCAAAGATCCGATGCGATCGATGGCACGCAATATGGCATGCTGCTGAGGCTCATAAGTCATCCTTTTGGCGGAAAGATAAAAGGAGGCCAAAAGACTAAAGTCCCAGCTAGTCCTTGTGTCATTGTTCAAGCTGATGCCGCATATTCGTTGGGCATGCCACAAGGGCGCCAGATAAATGGACCGTCCATGTTCTTTTGGCAGAGTACGTGGTCGGTTCTGAAGGAGGAGCAGCATCGCTGTGTGATAGAGTTGGTTGGCCAAGACAGCAGCGCCGTTGGTGAAGAGCACCAGAGGGAAAAGCTGTTCGTTGTCGTCGATTTCGAGCATGGGTTTGAAGTCTCGGGGGCGACTTGTGTACCACATCTGCAGGGCCTCGGAGAGAGATTTCCATCGCTGAGCGGCAGTTGGACGGATACCGTCAGGGGAGGTTGGAACATCACCACCAAAGCAGTAGTTGAGGACTTGGGCACACAAGAGTATTGGTTCTCGACCGTACTTGAGTGAGTCTCTATACAGTCCATTGAGGGGCGATGAGGCTTCGTAGGAGATGATGGAGGGAATTGGGACTGCAGAGCCGTTCATAAGACCAACAGAAACACCTGAAACGTTATTAGAAAGGGGCACTTGGATTTTTAGGCATGGACTTACCGAGTCGCAACATCATCCATGACACGGCCAGTGCGGCAGAGTGGTGATGTTCATGAAAAGAAGCCGAGTTTATAATGTCATAGCTACTGTTTTTGGATGGACTGAGCCAAGAAGTTGGCTGCGTGATGAATTGCCGCCGTAGAGCTATAAAGGTGAAAGTCAATGCGTTACACATCGTGTCCATGCTTAAAGTATTTGGGTCGGGCGATATGGCCTGTTCATCAAAATCGAGTTGAACATGCTCTCCTAGTGTCGTTCGAGATAGTGATAGGAGTGAATCGAGGAGAGGAACTGAGTTCATAGCAACGCGGGGCACTAGTAAGCCAAAGGTCTGTTCAGGGTCGTCAATATCCAACTACAGATCTTGTTAGTCCCCATTCTTGTTATAATGAGAAGGATTTCTGTACCCAGGGTGCAATGTTGTATCGGTAATGCCGCAACAGCTCGACAGCACGATCCTGAGGCATATGGAGGCAGTTGGGGAAAACATCGGCATGAGGTTTGTCGCTCAGCTCAAAGTGCACTTGATGTCCGCTATTTGACGGTGATGCAAAGTATCCTCCGTTTGCAGTGACCTGAGATACCGCTGACGCTGAAGGGGGCACATATTGATCGTGTCCCAAGGACAGCAGCCCGTCGAGCGCAGTCTCGTAGGCAGCATTGGATGGCGAGATGCCGAGGGTGAAGCTCCCGGTTCCTGGTATGTCATGATTAGTCGGTGCCTGGGGAGAGGTAACGTAGTTTTCGAGTTCTGGACTGATTAGGGGCGGCGGCGGTGGTGGTTGAGGTTGGTGATTTTGAAGAGGCTCCTGTGGTGAATGTTGCCGTTGTTGGGATGAAACATTGTCCTTTTCTGGCACGACCTGTTCTATCTCGATAGATGGGCTGTTGAGATTGGGTGGTTCGTCTTTTTGAAATTGCACACCGGCCTTTTCTGCTGTTTCTGGCACGACAAACTGGTCTGGTCAGTGGTTTTCAAATGAATAGAAAGAAGCCAATGGGCTCACCCTTAGTTTAGCGTACGATTGCTTGGCGACGCCGCGAGCAGAGTCTGGAGCTGGAGTTGTCTTTGCGTTCTTTTGAAGAAAGGATAAGCGCGTGCCGTATTGACAATCAAAGCCACCGTCGATGCATCGCTGGCACGAGGGTTTTCCCTCATCGCCTGGTGGAGTGAGATTAGTCTATGCTCGCAAAGTGAGTTGTAGTACTTACATTTCCGTCTGCGGACCCGGCACTTGAAACAACCTGTTCTTGTCCGTTTGAGACGGGTCTTAGGCGCAGCCTCGGCCATGATCAATACCGACTCATAATATGAAAATTGTGGAAGAGGGAGGTTGAACCTCCAAAGTGGGAAAGTTGAAGCCCTTTTACCACTCTCGGGGCGGAGGAGACGGGGGAGCCGGGGCAAGAA